>CM051546.1:445205-646918 GCA_028022735.1 Gypaetus barbatus
ACGAGAGGCTGAGGGGTAATTAGTGAGGAGGGTAATTAACACTAATGAAGGAAAGTAATGCTAGTGGAGCTAATTAGCACTGATAAGGGGGTAATAAGGGGGAGGGGGCGGTGAGTGGGAATGGGGAATAATTAACGGTGACAGCGCATCATTAAGGACATGAGAGTAATTAGCAGTGCTGGGGGGGGTCAGTAGCCCCCTGAGGAGTGACCCCTACTCCCCCCCCACCCCAGGTGCCACCGGGTGCTGCCTGTCCCCGACCCCCGGCACAGTCCGCGCCGCCCGTGCCCAGGTCAGCCCAACACTGGGGTCCCCTGGGGGGAAGGGGGGTGCATGTGTGGGTCCCTGCTGACCCCCCCTCCCTGCCCCAGGACCCCCCCGAGCTGGGGGGGCCACCCTGTCCTCCCCCCGAGGAGCCGCCGGTGACGCTGGTGGAGCTGAGCCCAGAGGGGACAGACATGGACCCACGGCCGGGACAGAGCGACGGACACAGACAGAGCGACGGACACGGACAGAGGGACGGCCACGGCCACGGAGCCACTGGTCCCCCCCGGTGGGGTCGGGCTACGAGCGCCATTTCCTGCCCACCCCTGAGGAGGTGCTGGGCTGGGCCAGGCCCACAGCGACCCACACGGTCCCAGTACCAACCCATGGTGACCCACACGGCTCTGACACAGACCCAGAGCAACCTACAGCGACCCACACAGCCCCGGCACTGACCCACAGCGACCCCACACGGCTCTGACACGGACCCAGAGCGACCTACAGCGACCCCCACAGCCCCGGCACTGACCCACAGCGACCCACACGGCTCTGACACGGACCCAGAGCGACCCACAGTGACCCAACGGCCTGGAACTGACCCACGGTGACCCACACGACTCTGACACGGACCCAGAGCGACCTACAGCGACCCACAGGGCCTGGCACTGACCCACAGTGACCCACACGACTCTGACACGGACCCAGAGCGACCCTACAGCGACCCACAGGGCCCCCGGCACTGACCCACAGTGACCCACACGACTCTGACACGGACCCAGAGCGACCTACAGCGACCCACAGGGCCCCGGCACTGACCCACGGTGACCCACACGGCTCTGACACGGACCCAGAGCGACCTACAGCGACCCACACGGCCCCGGCACTGACCCCACAGTGACCACACCCACGGCTCTGACACGGACCCAGAGCGACCTACAGCGACCCACAGGGCCCCGGCACTGACCCACAGCGACCCACACGGCTCTGACGCGGACCCAGAGCGACCCACAGCGACCCAACGGCCCTGGAACTGACCCACAGCGACCCACACATCTCTGACATGGACCCAGAGCGACCCACACGGGCCTGGAACTGACCCACGGTGACCCACACAGCTCTGACACGGACCCAGAGCGACCTACAGCGACCCACAGGGCCCCGGCACTGACCCACGGTGACCCACACGGCTCTGACATGGACCCTGAGCGACCTACAGCGACCCACACAGCCCCGGCACTGACCCACGGTGACCCACATGGCTCTGACACGGACCCAGAGCGACCTACAGCGACCCACAGGGCCCCGGCACTGACCCACAGCAACCCACACGGCTCTGACACGGACCCAGAGCGACCCACAGCGACCCAACGGCCCTGGAACTGACCCACAGTGACCCACACATCTCTGACATGGACCCAGAGCGACCTACAGCGACCCACAGGGCCCTGGAACTGACCCACAGCGACCCACACGGCTCTGACGCGGACCCAGAGCGACCCACAGCGACCCAACGGCCCTGGAACTGACCCACAGTGACCCACACATCTCTGACATGGACCCAGAGCGACCCACACGGGCCTGGAACTGACCCCACGGTGACCCACACAGCTCTGACACGGACCCACAGACCCCACATGACTGACATGGGTCTGTCACGGATCTGGCAGGGACGCTCTGTGGGGCCTGTGTCCATTCCACGAGGGTCCAGCAGTGATCCCTCACAGACCTGACACGGATCCCTCACAGATCCCTCAAGGATCCCTCACGGATCCCTTGTGGCCCAGCCGTGGGCCCACTGTGGGCCCCTCACTGGCCCAAGGCCCAGCACGGGCCTGTGGGTGCTCCTGGACCCTGCTCCCGGGGCCATGACAGGGCTATAAATGGGCTATAATGACTCTATAACGTGTCTGTGACGTGTCTATAGGGCCCATAATATGTTTATAGGGCCCATAACGGCTCTATAGGGGCCGCAGGCGCAGGGGTACCTGGCGCGGTGTCATGGCGGCCGGACCGCGGGGCACGACGGGAAATGAAGTCCCGGGCGTCACGTGACGGGGCGGGGCCCGACGGGAAGGAGGCGGGGTCGACGGGGAGAGGGCGGGGCAGAGGGAGAGGGGCGGGGCCGACGAGGAGGCGGGAGCAGCGCGGGGAAGGGGGGGTGTGTGTCTCGGGGAGGTCACGTGGGTCGCGCTCTGAGCGTTTCCGGGGCGCAAAGCGCTTCCGGGGCGCCATGGGGGCCCGGGGTGGCGGTGAGGGGGCCGGGGGGTCGGTACCGGGAGGGGGGGGGGGGGGCTGGGATGGTGGAGGGGTGCCCGTGGGGTCCCGGAGGGGGGGGTGGTTCGCGGTCCCGGGGGGTTCCCGGTCCCGGGGGGGTCCCGTTTCCGCCTGACCGCCCCCTCGCCCCCCCCCAGCAGCGCACCCTACGCCTGGCCTGGGGGGGCGGCCGCCCGCCGCAGCCTCCACGGGACAGCGCCCGCCCGCGCCCCCCCCCTCATCCCCATCGTGGTGGAGCAGACGGTGAGTCTGGGGGGGGACACGGACCCCCACCCCCCTCAGTGTGTCGTGTGTCCCCCCCCCCCACGGTCCCCCCCTGACCTCACCCCCCCCCCCCCCGCTCCCCGCAGGGCCGGGGGGGAGCGAGCCTACGACATCTACTCCCGCCTGCTGCGCGAGCGCATCGTCTGCGTCATGGGGCCGGTACGTACCGGGGGGGGGGGAACCCCAAACCTTGCCCCTCACCCCCCCCCCCCCTACCCCCCCCTCTTTTTTTTCTCCCCCCCCCCGAGATCGACGACAGCCTGGCCAGCCTGGTGATCGCGCAGCTCCTCTTCCTCCAGTCCGAGAGCAACAAAAAACCCATCCACATGTACATCAACAGCCCGGGTGAGGGGGGGGGGTGTCGTTGGGGGGTTTGGGGGGGGGTCACCACGCTGATGTGAAGGTGTTTTTTAATCTGAGGGGGGGGGGGCTGCGTTTTGTGTTTATTCCCCGCAGGCGGGGCGGTGACCTCGGGTTTGGCCATCTACGACACGATGCAGTACGTCCTCAACCCGGTGTGTACGTGGTGCGTGGGGCAGGCGGCTAGCATGGGCTCCCTCCTGCTAGCCGCCGGAGCCCCCGGCCAGCGCCACGCCCTGCCCAACGCCCGCATCATGGTGCACCAGCCCTCGGGGGGGGCACGGGTACGACGGCGGGGGGGGGGGACACACACGGGAGACCCACAGCGGTGGGGTCGGGAGGCCCTGCCAGGGTGAGGAGGGGAGGCTGTGTGTGGGGGGGGGGGGGGGGCGGTTGGGTGCCAAATTTTGGGGGGGGGGGGGGGTCTGGGTCACGTCACCCCCCCCCTCCACACTTCCCATACGCCCCCCCCTGTTGTCCGTCCCTCCCCCCCCAACCAGGGCCAGGCCACCGACATCGCCATCCAGGCGGAGGAGATCCTGCAGCTCAAACGCCAAATCAACGGGCTCTACGCCAAGCACAACCGGGCAGCCCCTCGCCGTCATCGGTGAGCACCCCCCCCCCTCCCTCTGCCAACACCCCCCCCGGGACCCCCTTAAGGCCCCCCCTGACCCCCCCCCCCCGTGTGCCCCCCCCCCACCCCAGAGGCGGGCGATGGAGCGGGGACCGTTACCTCAGCCCCGTGGAGGCGCAGGACTTCGGGCTGCTCGACCGGGTGCTGGTGCATCCCCCCCCCCCGCGGCGAGGACGAACCCCGGCTGGTGCAGAAGGAGCCCCCCCCCACCCCCGCCGCATCTCCCAACACCCCCCCGGGATCCTGAGACACCCCCCCCTCCCCCCACCGAGGGGTGCGGTGGGGGTGGGGGTTGAGGGGACGGCTGTGTCCCCCTCCTCGGCCCCCCCCCCTCCCCCCCTAACTTCGCTGTACCCCTGGCAGGAATTAAAGGGCTGTGGACCCCGACTGAGCGCTGGGGAGCTGGGGGGGGGGCACGGGGGGGGGCAGGGAGGGATTTTGGGGAGGTAGGGGGTCCCATGGAGGAATGGGGGGGGCACCAGCCCCCCCCCCCAGCTGCTCTTCACTGCCACGTACCCCCCCTGGAGCTGTATCCCCTTCCCCAGCCCTACATCTGCCCCACACTTGTGGGGTGACATCCCCCCCCCAGGCGCCTATTCCCTCCCCCCGCCATTTGCCCCATAACCGCCCCACAGCCCCCCCCATTTTGCCCCATAACTGCCCCACAGCCCCCCCCCCATGTGCCCCATAACCACCCCAGGAACCTCACAGCCCCCCCATGTGGCCCCATAACCACCCCAGGAACCTCACAGCCCCCCTATTTGCCCCATAACCGCCCCACAGCCCCCCCCCCATGTGCCCCATAACCACCCCAGGAGCCCCACAGCCCCCCCATTTGCCCCATAACCGCCCCACAGCTCCCCCCATGTGCCCCACGGACGACCCCCCCGTCGGGGAACTACATCTCCCGGCGTGCCCCGCGCACGGCGCTCATTGGTCGCCGCCGTCGTCCAATGGGCGGCGGGGGGGCGGGGTCAGGCGGGCTATTTAAGCGGCGCGCCGGGGGGGCGGAGCCTGGCCGGGCCCGGAGCGGTGGGGCAGGGATTGGGGGGGGGGGTACAGAGGCCTTTGGGGGGGGTTTAGGGGCGGGTTTGGGGGGCTGTGGGGTGGGTTGGGGGGCAGCGGTGCCCTCGGGGGCCTCTTGGGGGGCCCATGGGGCGGGTTTAGGGGCAGCAGTGCCCTCGGCGGGGGGGGGCCCATGGGCCAGGTTGGGGAGCCGCAGTGCCCTGGGGGGGGGGGGGGGAACAGAGGCCTCTTGGGGGGCTGTGGGGTGGGTTTGGGGGGACATGTGGGGCAGGTTTAGGGGCAGCGGTGCCCTGGGGGGGGGGCACAAGGGCCTGGGGGGGGCCCATGGGCCAGGTTGGGGAGCCGCAGTGCCCTGGGGGGGGGAACAGAGGCCTCTTGGGGGGCTGTGGGGTGGGTTGGGGGGACATGTGGGGGCAGGTTTAGGGGCAGCGGTGCCCTGGGGGGGGGGGCACAAGGGCCTGGGGGGGCCCATGGGCCAGGTTCGGGAGCTGCAGTGCCCTGGGGGGGGGGGGGAACAGAGGCCTCTTGGGGGGCTGTGGGGTGGGTTGGGGGGACATGTGGGGCAGTGTTTAGGGGGCAGCGGTGCCCTCGGGGGGGGGGGCACAAGGGCCTGGGGGGGGCCCATGGGGCAGGTTGGGGGGCCGGGGGGGCAGCTGAGCGTCTGTTCACGCCCCCCGCCCCGGCCCCATCTCGCCCCCCAGGTCCCGCCTGCGGGGGCCATGGACAGGCCCAGGCCGAGCCCCCTCCCCAGGTAACGGGGGGGGGGGTTGTACCCTGAAAGGGGGGGGAGTTGGGGCGCGGGGGGGGGCCCGGCCGGGGGTCCCGACCGCCTGGGTTCCCCCCGCCCCCAGCCCCCGAGATCCTGCTGGCGGAGGCGGCGGCCGGGGCTCTGCCTGTCCCCGGGGGCGGGGGGGCGACCAAGCGGACCCCCCCCAGCACCTCCCCGGGGGACCCCGGGTGGTGACGAGCCCGGGGGGGGCTGCCCGGCCCCCCTGGAGCAGGCAAGAGGATGGGGGGGGCTTGTGGGGTACGGGGGGGGGAGGATTGAGGGGGGTTATGGGGTCCGGGGGGGGCCTGGGGGGTTCTTCGGCATGCAAGATGGGGTTATGGGGCTGGGGGGGGGCCCTGAGGTCGAGGGGGGGGTGGGGTGTGAGGTCCCCGGGGGGGGGGGGGAGCAGATGGGGACGAGGGGGCCCTGGGGGGGGGGTCCTCCGGGGAGGGGGGGGGAATGAGATGGGGGTCCCGGGGCGGGGGGGTGCCAGGCGTGTCCGTCCCCGTCCCCCCCCCCCCAGGAGCTGGCGGCGCTGGGTCTGCCCCCCGGGGGGGGGCCGCGGGCGCTGGGGGGGCTCACTGCGCCTCTACCGGGGAGGCGGTGGCGGGGGGGGGGCCCCGGCGGGAGCAGGAGCTGCAGGGGCTTGCGCCAGCGCCTCGGGCCCCCTCCAGGTCAGTGGAGGGGGGGGGGGTGTCCCTGTGTCCCCAGAGGGGTCCCCGTATCCTTGGGGGGGGGGGGGGGGGGAATCCCATGTCACCTGGAGGGTCCCTGTGTCATCTTGGGGGGGGGGGGGCCCCACATCCCTTAGAGTGTCCCCATGTCACATGGAGGGGTTGTCCCCATGTCACCGGGGGGGGGGCTCTTGTCTCCTGGGGGTGTCCTTGTGTCCCTCAAGGGGTTACTATGTCACCTGGGGGGTCCCCGTGTCCCCGGAGGGGGTTTCCGTGTCCCTCGAGGGTCCCCTGTGTTCCTGCGGGGGGGGGGGGGGGGGCCGTGCCCCTTGGGGGGAGTCTTCATGTCCCCAAAGGAGCCCCATGTCCCTCGGGGGGGGGCCCTATGTCATCCGGGGGGTCCCTGTGTCCCTCAATGGCCCCCCCACATCACCTGGGGGGGGGGGTGTCCCATGTCATCTAGGGGATCCCTGTCCCCCTCAGGGGGTCCCCTATCCCCGGGGGGGGGGGGGTGTCCCCCTCCCCGGGGGGGTCCCCGACGGTGCCGGGGGCCGCAGGGCCGCTGTGGCCGCCTGTGCTCGGGGCCATGGCGGCGGCGCGGGACGAGGCCCGAGCGGCTGCGGGAGCACAACCGGTGCCTCTGGGCGCTGCTGGTGGCCTGAGCGGGCGCAGGTGGGTCCTGGGGGGGGCGGATGGGGACGGGGTGGGGGGTTCCAGGATCTTCCCCCCCCCCCCCCCCAAAGCTCACACACCACCACCATCACCCATCCCCAGGGGTCCCGGCACGGCAGCGCCCAGCACTGCCCCACGGCAACAACCACGCCGGGAGCCCAGGGAGGGCACAGCCCAGAGGAGACCCTGGCGCCCCGGTGAGTGGGACCCCCCCCGGGACCCCCCCCAGGACCCCCTGAAACCTCCCGGGACCCCCCCAAACCCTCCCCCAGGGATCACTGAACCCCCTCCAGGATCCTCAATGCCCCCAGGGACCCCTGAACCTCCTTGGCACCCCCAAAGCTTCCCCTGGGACCCTCTGAACCTCCCCAGGACCCCTAAACCCTCCCCAGGGGTCCCCTGAACCCCTGTGGGACCCACAGCCCCCCCCAAGATCTCCTGAAGCTCCTCAGGACCCCCAAACCCCTCCCCAGGGACCCCTGGGACCCTCTGAACCTCCCGGAGACCCCCTAAATCCTCCTGGGGTTCCCCTGAACCCCCTCGAAACCTCAAACACTCCCAGGATTCCCCGTCCCCCCTTGGGACACCTCTGAACCCACCCAGGAACCCCCCAAACCTGCCCAGGACCCCCCCCTAAGCCCTCCCTGAGCTCCCCAGCTTCCCCCCAGGACCCCTTCAACCCTTCCAGGACCTCTCAAACCCCCACTGTCCCCCCCCCCCCGCCAAGTCTGGGACACCCCCCAAACCCACCCTGACACCCCTCATCCTGCAGCCACGGAGCTCCCGAGCGCAGCACCCCCGGCGGGGGGGCGAGGGCGGCCGGCAGAGCCCCCAGGACAGCCCAGAGGTGGGGGACGGGGGGGGGGGGTCCGGGGGACAGTGGGAGACTGTGGGGCAAGGTGTGCTGCGGGTCTGGGGGGGGCCTTGTGGGTCTGGGGTCACCATGGGGCTGGGAACAGTGTGAATTTGGGGATGCTGTGGGTCTGGGGACACACACGCTGTTGTTTTGGGGGGGATGCTGCGGGTCTGGGGGGGCCTTATGGGTCTGGGGTCACCGTGGGGCTGGGAACAGTGTGAATTTGGGGATGCTGTGGGTCTGGGGGGGGACGCTGAGGGTCTGGGGGGGGCCTTATGAGCCTGGGGGGTCACAATTAGGGGACGCTGTGGATCTGGGGGGACACGCTGTGGGTCAGGGGGACGCCGTGGGTCCCCATTGCCCCTCTCCCGCAGGCAGCAGGGAGCCCATTGGGGGTCCGAGCCCCCCGACCCCCCCCCGGCACCCCCCCGGCCCCCCGACGGGACCCCCGATCTGGAGCAGGAGCTGCAGCGGCTGCGGGAGGAGGCGGCGGCCGGCAGGGAGGTGATCGCCCTGCAGCACCGCTGCCTGCAGGTAACAGAGCGGGGGGGGGCTCGGGGGACTCCCCCCGCCGCGGGGTCCCCGGCCCCCCCCCCCGCCCCCCTACCCTGATGCCGGTGGTGCAGGAGGCGATGGGCGGCGGTGCTGGCGGCCCCCGGGCCCCCCCCCGGGGCTGGAGCAGGAGCGGGGGCGGCTGCGGCGGGCTGCAGGGAGCCCTCGCCCGCGAGCGCCGAGCCCTTCACCGAGGCCGCCGAGCGCCTGGCCCGAGAGGTGGGGACCCCCCCTGCGCACCCCCCCACCCCACCCCCCCCCCCCACCATGGGACGCCCCCCCAGACCCTCCCTGGGAGGGGGGCACCCCCCCACAGGGATGGGGCACCCCTGGGATACAGCACCCCCAGGGACCCCCCCTCTGTGGGGCTGGGACACCCCCACCATGGGCCTGGGGACCCCCTGGGGGGTGGGGGCTCCCCCCCCCAAACGCCCTTTCCCCCCCCCCCCCCACCCCCCCCAGTGGGAGCAGTTCGAGGTGGAGCGGGTGTCCCTGCTGCGGGCAGCACTTCCTGAGCACCCCCGACCCCTGGGACACCCCCGACCCTGCGGGTGACCCCCGAGCCGTGGGGGCACCCCAACAACCGGGGGGCAGCCCCGAACCCCAGCCCTGAGGGGGCTGCAGGTGAGTGTGTGGGGGTGTCTGGGGCTCCCTGGGGGGGGGCTGTGGGGCTCCCTGGGGTTCTGTTGGGGGGGCTCTGGGGCTCCCTGGAGGGGCTTTGGGCTTCCCTGGGGCTCTATGGGGGGGGGCTGTGGGGTTCCTTGGGGGCTCCGGGGGCTCCCCACCGCCCCTCCGTTCCGCCGCCGCCCCACAATGCCCTCCGCGCCGCGACCCTCTCTTCCCGGCGTGCCCCGCGCCAGTCCTCCCGGCCCACAGGGAGGCGCTGTTCTCCCGGCATGCACCGCGCGGGCGGCCTGTGGCGGCGGCGGCCCGGGGAATGGGGCCGCGCTCGGAACCGGGACCGGGCCGGGGCCGGGGGCGGAGGTGGAGGTGGAGGCGGACCCGGGGCTGGTCCGAGCCTCCAGCCCGGAGGGTGAGAGCGGCGGTTGCGGGGCCTGGCGTTGGTGCGCCGGGGTTTCCTGAACCCGGGGGAGGCGGCGGAGCTGCTGCGGGAGCTGGAGCCGGTGCTGGGCCGGCGGCCGTACCAGTTCGATCACTGGGACGGGGTGAGGGCGGGGAGCGGGGGGGGGGGACGACGACGACGGGGGGGGGGGGGGGGGGGTGAGGTCAGAGGTCTTTTGTGTTGCCCCCTCCCCCCAGGCGATCTGCGGGTACCGGGAGACGGAGCGGGGGCCGCTGGGGGGGGGCGGCCCGGGCGGTGCTGGGGCGGGTGGCGGCCGCCGCCTTCCCCCCGGGCCGCCCCCCCGCTGCCGCCTGGTCCACGTCCTCGACCTGCACCCCCGCGGGCACGTGCTGGCCCCACGTCGACAGCGTCAAGGTGCGACGGGGCTGGGGGGGGGGGGGGGACGGGACACGGGGACACGGGACACGGACAGGCCCACCCCCCCCCCCCCCGTGGGGCTGGGGACGGACCCGGGACACACACACACACACACACACACACACAGGACCCCGTGTGAGGACAGGGCTGGGGGTGTGCGGGGGGGGGTGACACACACCCTGTAACCCCCTCCCCCAGCCCCACCGCCCCCCCCCCCCCCGTTACCCGCGGGGGGGGGGGGGTCCTGACCCGTGTGTGTGTGTGTCCCCGTCCCCCCCCAGTTCTGCGGCTGCACCATCGCGGGGGTCTCCCTGCTCTCCCCCAGCGTCATGCGCCTGGTGAGCTGCCGGGCGCCGGGGCAGTGGCTGGAGCTGCTGCTGGAGCCCGGATCCCTCTACGTGCTCCGGTGAGCGGAGGGGGAGGGGGATGGGGATTTTGGGGGAGAATTGGGATTTTGGGGAGACCCCCCGCCCCCCTGACACCTTCCTTTTCGGACACTCCCGCCCCCCCCCCCCCCCCCCCCCCCCCCCCCCACCAGGGGTGCAGCCCGCTACGACTTCACCCACGAGATCCTGCGGGACGAGGAATCGTTTTTTCGGGGGACGCCGGGTGCCGCGGGGGCCGGCGCCTCGCCCTCATCTGCCGCAACGCCCCCCACGGTGAGCCCTGACACCCCGACCCCCCCACACCCCCACCCCGGGGCCCGCAGCCCCCCCCTGACCCCCCCCCGTCCGTCCGTTCCCCCCCCCAGACACGACTCCGGAGCCTGTCGGCGACTTCTCTGCTTTTATTGGGGGCACAGAGACCGAGCCGCCCCCACCGCAGCCCCCCAATAAACAGTGACCCCCCGCCCTCGCCCCCTGCTACCAGGCTGGTGCGTTCTTGGGGCGGGGGGGGGCTGTTTTTTGGGGGGGGTGGGGGTGTCTCACCCCCACGCAGCGGCAAGCGGCGGCCGAGAGCTGGCGCAGCTGGTGCCAGCGTTGCCCCTCGTCCAGGAAGGGCGACGTCCTCGTACCGGCTGGGGCGACAGCAGGGTCCGGCCCCCCCCCGGGCCCCCCCCCGGCCGCAGCCGGGCCAGGGCCAGCCCGTGGTTGGTGGGGGGCGCGGGGCAGCCCCCCCCGCAGTAACGGAAAGAGGACGGTTTCTTCGGAGGGGTACCCCAACCCCAATTCCCGCACCCGCACCGCCAGGCTGCGCAGCCCACACCGCGGCCCCCCCCGCCGCCCAGCGTGGCCCCCCCCGGCCGGGGGGGGGGGCGCCGGGGGGGTCCCAGCCGTGTCTCCCGGTTGCGGGGGGAGGCGGCGGTGGCGAGGAGGAGGAGGAGGAGGAGGAGGAGGAGGAGGAAGGCTTGCGCGGAACGGGGTTGCTGCCATTCTGCTCCGGCTGTGCCGGCCCTGGCCCCCGGCGCTGCCTTTATGGCCCCGGGGCTGCACGGGGGGGACGGGACGGGGGGGGGCCCGGCTTAACCCTGCTCTGCACTGGTGGGGGGGGGCTGAACCCCCCCGGACCCCCCCGGGTGAGAGGGGGGGGCTGTGGTGGGGGGTGAGGGGGGGTGATGGAGTGGGGTTTGGGTCCCCTGGGACCCCCAGGTGTGGGGGCTGGGGGGGGGGGGGGCGGTTAGCAGGGACACCCCCCCCCCCACCTCACTCTGGAAGGGTTAATGGCGGCTGGGGGGAGGCGCTGGGGGGGGGGCTGGCAGTGCCAGGGTAGCTGTGGGAGGCAGGCGGGGAATGCAGCCCCCCCCCAGCGGGACTGGCAGACCAGGGGGGTGTGTGTGGGGGGGCTTAATAGCCCCCCAGGAGCAAAATATACCCCCCCCAGTGGGCCGAGACCCCCCCCAGGAGTGACCCGTCCCCCCTGCCAGGCCAAGGTACCCCCCCCGGGGTGATACTGACCTTCATGGGGCTGTAAACCCCCCCCCCGCCCCGGGGCTGTTTTGGGGTGAAATACCCCCGGGGGGGTGGAAATCCCTCCCCTGGCTGAGCAGGCCCCCCCCCCCCGAGGCAGAACCCACCCCGGGGGGGGGCACACGGGGGCTCCTTCCCGTTTGGGGGGGGACCCCAAAAACCCTGCGGGGGGGGCGGGAAACGTGTGTGGGACTAGACACCAAAATACCAACCAGCGGGGGGGGCCGGGCTGGCGCAAACCTGGGGAAAAAATCCTCTAAAAATAGCAACAAATCCCAATTCCTCCCAAAGCGGGGATGCCAGGGCAGACTGCCCCCCCCCTCCCAGGGCCTGCCAGGGGGTGGCTAAATATAGCTGGGGGGGCAGCCAGGGCCCCCCCCCCCCCCAAAATCGCTGTGGGGAGGTTTACAGGGATGCAGCAGGTACAAAAAAAAAAGCGTTTTATCGCTCGGCCGCAGCCAGGAAAAACGGGGGGGGGAACGTGAGGAAAAGAGGGGAAAGAGGTGGAATGGGGGGGTTTCCCAGTGAAACGGGGGGGGGGAAGGGGGGGTTGTCCCTACTCCCTTGAGGGAGAAGTGCATCTTGTCGCCGATGACCTTGCGCTCGGGGTTGAGGCGTTTGAGGATCTGGGCGAGGACGTTGACGGTGGCGTCGCTGCTCAGCCCCGTCCGCTTGGTCTGGAATTTCTTCAGCAGGTCCTTGGTGGTCATCGGCTTGCGGGTCAGGTACCGCCGCACCGCCTCCTCCGTCAGCTGCACCTCCCTGCGGAGGGGGCGCGGGGGGGGCCAGCGAGGCGGCTGACACCCCCCCCCCCCAAAAAAAACCAAAACCCCTTGTGGGGTTTCCCTGCCCCGCCGCTACTCACCCGCTGCTGGGGGGTCGATTTGCCGGAGTGGGGCTGGGGGGTGGATTTGCCGGAAGGCGGCCTGCGGCCCCGAGTCCAGTTTTAGGCGTTTGGCGGCCGGTGGGTCCGGCCCCCCCCGGGGGCTGCCGACGGCCTGGGGACACACACACACACAAAGGGATGGACATGGGGTCAGGACAGACCCTGGGGGGGGGCTTTGGGGCTGCCCCTGGTGTACTCGGAGCCTGTGTCCCCCCCCCAGGGCGCTGGGAATTGCCCCACAGGGTCAGGATCTGCCCCAGGGTGTTGGCAATTGCCCCCCCCCCCCCAGGGCGCTGGGAATTGCCCCACAGGGTCAGGATCTGCCCCAGGGTGTTGGCAATTGCCCCCCCCCCAGGGCGCTGGGAATTGCCCCACAGGGTCAGGATCTGCCCCAGGGTGTTGGCAATTGCCCCCCCCAGGGTGCTGGGGAATTGCCCCCACAGGGTCAGGATCTGCCCCAGGGTGTTGGCAATTGCCCCCCCCCCCCAGGGCGCTGGGAATTGCCCCACAGGGTCAGGATCTGCCCCAGGGTGTTGGCAATTGCCCCCCCCCCCCCCCCCAGGGCGCTGGGAATTGCCCCACAGGGTCAGGATCTGCCCCCAGGGTGTTGGCAATTGCCCCCCCCCCCCCCCCCGGGCGCTGGGAATTGCCCCCACAGGGTCAGGATCTGCCCCAGGGTGTTGGCAATTGCCCCCCCCCAGGGGCGCTGGGAATTGCCCCCACGTGGTCAGGATCTGCCCCAAGGTGTTGGCAATTGCCCCCCCCCCCCCAGGGCGCTGGGAATTGCCCCACATGGTCAGGATCTGCCCCAAGGTGTTGGCAATTGCCCCCCCCCAGGGCGCTGGGAATTGCCCCCACAGGGTCAGGATCTGCCCCAGGGTGTTGGGCAATTGCCCCTCCCCAGGGCGCTGGGAATTGCCCCACATGGTCAGGATCTGCCCCAAGGTGTTGGCAATTGCCCCCCCCCCCCCCCAGGGTGCTGGGAATTGCCCCACAGGATCAGGATCTGCCCCAGGAACTCTCAGAACTGCGCCGGGGTGCTGGGAATTGCCCCCCCCCCCCCGCCCAGGGCACTGGGAATTACCCCAAGGTACCAGCTCTGCCCCCGGGGTCCCTCAAAGCTGCCCCAAGGGCACTTGGGGATGCCCCCAGGGCTTTGGGAATTGCCCCAGGGGGTTGGGATCTGCCCCGGGCCTGCCCCGAGGGGCAAGGAGCCACCCTGGGGGGGTCCTGGAGCCACCCCACAGCCCCCCCTGAGCTGCCCTGAGGGGGGGCTGGAGCTGCCCCAGGACCCCACAGATTTGCCCCAAACCCCCAGGAGCTGCCCCAGCAGCTGCCCCGGGGCAGTGGGACCCCCCCCAAGCTGCCCCAGGGCCCCCCCGGCCCCCACCTTGCTCCAGCTTGGAGGCGGCGGCGCGGAGGGTAGAGCTGGTGCTAGCCGGGCTCCGTCGGCGTCCCCCGGCCGGCTGTTGCCCCGTGAGCTGCTGGCCGAGCCCCTCCGCTCCCGCTTGGGGGGGGTCTTCTTCTTCTGGGGGGGGGCGGCGGGGGGGTCAGTGGGGGCTCCGGGGATCCCCCCAAGCCCCCCCCGCCAGGGGTGGCAGGACCCCCCCACCCCACTCACCGCCATGAAGAGGGCAGAGGAGGTCTCGCTGTCGATGTCGCTCTCCTCCGAGGTCTGCGACTCGTCGCTGCTGTCTGGGGGGGCGGGTGTGACACCGTCGGTCCCATTTCCGGCCAGTTTCACCCCAAAAACGTGGGGTGGGGGCGGGGGGCAGGGGGCAGCAGGGGCTCACCCTTCTTCTTCTTCTTCTCCTGTGGCGTTGGGGCCCTTCTTCTCCTCCTCCTCCCTCCTCCTTCTCCCTCCGCTGCCTTCTCCTCCTCACTCTCCTCGCTGCTCTCGCTCGCCTCGTCAATGCCTGGGGGGGGGGACAAGGGGGGACACGACGGTGACACTGCGGGGGGGGGGAGAACACGCACACAAGGGCCCCCCCAGCACGAGGAGGGGGGGTTCCCCGTCCCTCATCCCCACCTTTGGGGCCATCATCCTCCTTCGTCACCTTGGGTTTCCCCACCTCCTCCTCCAGCGAGCTGCTGCAGGGCAGAGCAGGGCTGTGTTTGGGGGGGGGAGGGCACAAATGGGGGCCCCCCTTGTGCCCCCGCCGACCCCCCCCCCCAGCCTACCTGGAGGCGTCGGGACATGTAATCCACCTCCTGCCCCTCGAAGTCCCCGTCGTCGCTGTCCTCGAAGGCCTCGTCCTCGGAGCCCTTCTTCTTCTTCTTCTTCTTCCCCGCCAGCGCCGTCTTCTTTGGCTTTGGCGCCTTCTCCCCTGGGGGGGCGTGATTTGGGGGTGGGGGGGGTGTCAGTGCTGGCACAGGCCCCCCAGCCCTCCCCCCCCCCCCCAAGTCCCGTTCCCACTCACCCTCAGCCTCGCTGCCCTCGCTGTCCTCGGAGCTGAGCTCCAGGTCGTCCTCCAGGTCGTGGATCTTCAGCTCCCCCCCCTTCTTCTTGGTCTTCTTCTCCTTCTCCTCCTCCTCCTCGTCCTGGTCCCGCAGCCGCCGCTGCTGCATGATGCTGAAGTGGTTCAGCACCTTGTTCCGCCTGGGGGGGGGGACACAGGGGACAAGAAGGGGTGTCACCACCCCCTCAGCTCCAGGTGACGGTGTTCCGGGGTGTCCTCTGGGGCTCTGGGATGTGTCCCCAGCGCCTGCCCCCCCAGCTCTGGGGGGCTCCCCTGGGACTTTGGGGTGTCCCCTGGGGGCTCCGGGATGTGTCCCCAGGCACCAGGACGTCCCTCCCGGCTCCAGGATGTCCCCATGGTTTTTTTGGGGCGTCCACTCCAGCTCTGGGGTGTCCCCTGGGGCTCCGGGACAGCCCCGCTGTCCCCACATGTCCCCCTCCAGCTCCAGGACATCTCCCTCCAGTTCTGGGATGTCCCCGCTGTCCCCAGGACTTCCCCCCTCCCCACTCCAAGTTATGCTCCCCACCTCCGGGACCTGTCCCCCCCCCAGCTCCAGTCTGTACCCCTCCTCCCTGGGACATCCCCTCCTGTCCCCGGGACATCCCTGGTGTCCCCCCCCCCGTCGCGTCCCCCTGACCTCTCCCACTCCTCCTCGGCCTCCTCGGCCGTCAGGGTGCGGTGCTTGGCCAGGGGGGTGAAGTTGTACCAGTGCTGGACGGGAAAGGCCTCGAAGGCGCCGTCGGGGCATTGGGGTGAAGATGTAGTAGGAGGCATTTTCGGTGACGCCGCCCTTCTTCACCCCCTTGTACCTGCCGGAGGGGACGTTGCGCAAGGGGCTGGCCCCGTCCCCATCCCACCTCCAGGCTGTCCCTGTCGCCAGGCTGTCCCCACGTCCATCCCCCCGTGCTCCCTGTCCATATCCCCCCCACTCCCCGTCCCCATCCCGTCCCCGTCCCGTCCCCGCTCACTTGCGCCCGGCTTTCCCGTTGACCCTCAGCAGCCAGGGCTGATCCTCGGCCCGGAATTCCCGCAGGACGATCCCGTACTTCTTGCGCCGAGCCTCCTCCCGCAGCCGACGGTTGAACTCGCTGCCGGCGCCGGACTCGGGCAGTTCCTCCTCCTGGTAGATCTTCTTGTTGCTCAGGTCCCGCTCCATCCGTGCCTACCGGGGTCCAGCTTAGACCCGGCCCCAAAGCCCCCCAGCCCCAAATCCCACCGTCCCCAAACCCCTCAGCCCCAAATCCTGCTGTCCCGAAACCCCACCATCCCCAAAGCCCCTCAGCCCCAAATCCCACCACATCCCGCCATCCCCAAATCCTGCTGTCCCCAAACCCCCAGCCCCAAATCCCGCCACATCCCACCATCCCCAAATCCCACCATCCCCAAAACCCCCCGGCCCAAATCCCGTCGTCCCCAAATCCCCCAGCCCCAAATCCCGTCGTCCCCAAATCCCCCAGCCCCAAATCCCACCACAGCCTGCCATCCCCAAATCCCACCGTCCCCAGCCCCAAATCCCGCTGTCCCCCGGCCTCACCCCCCCCCCAGGTTGTCACCCTTGAATCCCGCTGTCCCCAAGCCCTGCCACCCTTCATCCTCCTCTGCCTCCCGTCCCCAGAGACCCCCCAGTGCTGTCCCCATGTCCCCCCGTCCCCGCGTCACCTGGTGCCAGGTGGCGAAGTTGCCCCTGACACCCCCCGACCCCCCCACGGCCCCCCCAGACTCACTTGGGCACCCGGACCACGTACTCGGTGACCATCTGGCTGCTGGTGCCCTGTGGGGAGAGTGGAGGGTGGGTGCTGGGGGATCCCCGGGGGGATCCTGTGGGTCCCTATGGGTCCCACGGGGTGTCCCGGGGGGTCTTTGTGGGTGACCCTCCCCCACTCACCAGCGAGGCCATCCCTGCGGTGTCGGGGGACACGGGTGCTCCCAGATGAGGCTCAGGGGGGTCCTGGAGAGCGGTGGGGGGTGAAGGTCCTGCCCTGCCCTAGAGCCCCCCCAACCTGGGAACACCCCCACAGCCCCTATAGAGCCCCCCGTTGCCCCATATGTCCCTCCATAGCATCCTACAGGGCCCTTTTGCCCCCCCCCCAGGTCCCCCCCAAAGCCTCCCCATGGCACCAGACACCCCTTAAGGGCCCCCAGGATGCCCCCACCCCCCCAAAGCCTTCTATAGGCCCCCCAGCCCCCGGAGACCCCCCAGGGCCTCCAGACCCCCTCTCTGCAGCCCCAGAGTTCCCTATAGGGTCTATACGTCCCTCCACAGCACCTCCCACGGGACATCAACTTCTGTAAGGCCCTTATCTGCCCCGCCCCTGGCACCCCCACAGAGACTCCAGGTCCCCCCCAAACCTCCCCATGGCACCAGGAACCTCTTTAAGGCCCCCAGGAGCCCCCCCGGGCCCTACAGGGACCCCCCCAGGGCCCTAAAAGGACCTCCAGGCCCCAGGAGCCCCCCCCCAGACCCCTACAGGGACCCCCAGGTGCACCCCCAGGGCCCTATAGAGCCCCCCAGGCCCCAGAAGCGCGCCCCGGGACCCCATAGGGACCCCCAGGAGCACCCCCAGGGCCCTACAGAGCCCCCCAGGCCACAGGAGCCCCCCCTGGGGCCCTAAGGACTCCCCCAGACCCCTACAGGGACCCCCAGGTGCACCCCCAGGGCCCTATAGAGCCCCCCAGGCCCCAGAAGCGTGCCCCGGGACCCCATAGGGACCCCCAGGAGCACCCCCAGGGCCCTACAGAGCCCCCCAGGCCACAGGAGCCCCCCCTGGGGCCCTAAGGACTCCCCCAGACCCCTACAGGGACCCCCAGGCCCCAGGAGCCCCCCTCCGGGACCCTATAGGGACCCCCACGAGCACCCCCAGGGCCCAGGAACCCCTCCCCCGGGGCCCGAGGGACCCCCCCAGACCCCTATAAGGACCCCCAGGCGCCCCCCCCAGACCCCGACAAGGACCCCCAGGGCCCAGGTCCCCCCCCAGGTCCCTACAGAGACCCCCAGCCCCCCCCCCGGAGCCCCCCCATAGGCCCCACCGCGCATGCGCTGCCGCCGCCCGCTCCGAGCGCCCTTCGCCGCCGCACTGCGCAGGACCGGAAGTTCCCTCACGCCGCCGGAAGCAGCGCCCCGCCCCGCGGAAGCGTCGCCATAGCAACGGCGGCGGCCTGGCCCCGAAACCCCCCCCTTTTTTTTTTTTTTTTTACCCCAAAGAGCCCGCGGGGGGAGCCCGGACCCTCCGGGGGAGGGTGGGTGGAAATCCCAAAACTCCCTTTAATCTTCCCAAACCCTGACTGAGCCCCAGCCCTCCCGGGGAGGCCCCACCTGCCCAGCTTCCCCCCAAAATGCCCCTTTCTTGAAAGGCCCCCAAATCCCCTGATCTGAACCCAAAAATAGCAGGGAGGGGGGGGAGCAGGGAGAGGGCGAGCCAGGGGGAGTTTTGTTCTCATTTATTTGTGAAGTTAAAAACAAGCGGTAAAAAGTAAAAACTGAGCGTACAATTGTCGTTGGTGGTTTTTTTGTTGTTGTTGGTTTTTTTTTTTTTTTGTCGATCTCCTCTGAAACGGACAGGGCGGGGGAGCGGCCGGGGAGGGGGGGGGGGCAGGGAAAGGCCCCGGGGGTCGGGGTTGGGGGGGGGACGGGACGGGGACACGACACCCCCGGCTCCGGCGGCTCCGAGGAATGTTCAACTCTACCTACGAGCGGGGGCCGGGGGCTCCGGCGACGATTCCGAGGAGTTTTGGGGCGATTTGGGTGGTTTCTCCGAGCGGCTGAGGGGGGAGGAGGAGGAGGAGGAGGAGGGGGGGGTGTTTGAAGCCCCCCCCACCCCACCTCGGGGTGAGGGGGGGGTCCGAGGAGGAGGAAGAAGAGGCAGGGGGGGCCGCTCGCCCCGGCCGGCCGCGGCCGCTCGCCAAAAACAAAAGGGGGTCACAGACGGGGGGGTTCACATTCGGTTCACTGAGCCTGGGGGGGGGGGGGGGGGGGGGGAGGGAAGAAAAAGATAGAGGGGTGGGTGGGGGGCAGCACTGACCCCCCCCTGCATGGAGGGCGGGGGGCTGGGGCACAAAGAGAGCAAGCGCTGCCCCCCCCCGCCCCAGCGAGTTGGGGGGCTCAGGGAGGGGGATACCCCCACCCTGACCCCCCCCAGGGGGGGCGGGGGGGTCCGTACCTGCTGTCCCTGCTGCGTGGGGGGGGGCGCGGGCCCGGCGGCCCCCGGGGTCTGTCCGTAGTAGGCCGCCTGCTGCCGGTAGTACTCGGCCCAGGCCGCGCTGTAGTCGGGCTGGGGGCCGGGGGGGGCCCCGGGACCACCCCCCGTGGCCACCTGGGCCGCTGTGGTGGGGTAAGGGGGGGTTTGTGAGGGGCGGGGGGGGGGGACGACACATGGGGGTGTCGCCTCAATCCCCCCCCAAGTGTGGAGCTGGAGCAGGGGGGGCTCACCTTGTTTCTTGTAATATTCCTCCCAGGCTTTCGTGTAGTCCTGCTGCGGGGGGGCCCCGGGCTGCTGGGGCTGCTGGCCTGGGGGGGGACGACACAGCAGGGTCAGCCCCCCCCCCCCCCAGCGCTGCTGGAGGGGATCCTAGGACTTCCCCCAAGGCATTTTGGGGGCTCCACAGGGTGGTTTAGGGGGCCTTCCAAGGAACTCGGGGGTGCCAGGGTGTTTTGTGGGAGTGGGGGAGGTTCAAGGACCCCCCCAGGGGGGGTTTCAGGGGTCCTGGGGGGGCTGTCAGGGTGCCAGGGGGCAGTCTGGGGACTCCCCAGGACTTCAGGCCCCCTCCCCAGAGTGGTCTGCGGTTCCCCCCCAGGCAGTTCAGGGCTCCCCAGGATGGGGTGGGGTGGGGGTGTGTCGAGGTGGCTCAGGACCCCCCCGCCGTGTGTGGCTTGGGGTCCCCATGGGTGCTTTGGGGTGTCGTGTCCGTCCCCCCCCCCCCCTCCATGGGGCTCAGTGTCCCTGCAGGCAGTCTGGGGGGGGTCCCAGGGGGGGTCAAGGTCCCTGTAAGGCAGTTTGGGGGGGTCCCAGAGGAGGCCCCCCCCCCCCCGCCTTTATTTTTGGGGCAGACTCACCTATTTTCTTATAGTACTCCTCCCAGGCCTTGGTGTAGTCAGACTGGCCGGTGGGGGGGGGCTGGGGGGGCTCCCCCTGGACGGGGGGGGCGGTGGGGGCGGGGGGCTGCCCCGGCACCGGCCCCGGCGGCTGCTGGTAGTAGTGCGAGTAGTAGGCGGCCCAGGCGGCGTTGGGGTCCGCCGCTGCCGCCGCTTTGCCTGGGGGGGGCCCCAAAAAAAAAAAAAAAAAAAAAAAAAAAAAAAAAAAAAAAAAAAAAAGGGTGAGGTGGGAGGGAATCCCTCAGAGAGCCAAGGCGGGGTGGGGGAGGGGCTGCAGGACCCCCCCCCCACCACCACAAAGCGAGGCGGGGGGTCTCGGTACTCACTGGGGTCGTGGGGGGCCGGCGGCTGCCACTGGGGGTAGGTGTTGCCCCAGCCCTGGGGGGGGGTACTGGTGTGGGGGGGGGCCTCCGGGGCTGCGGGAGAGGGGGAGTGAGGGGGCTGCCGAAAGGGAGGAGACCCCCCCCCACCCCCCACCCCCTCATTACTCACTGTGGGGGGGCTCCGGGGGGGCCCCTGGTTGAAGGGTCCCGGGTTAAAGGGTCCCATGGGGCCGGCGGGTCCCGGCGGCCCCCCCGGCCCCGGCCCCGGCCCCACGGGGCAGAGCGGACCCTGCGGAAAGAGGAGGAAAAAGGGGGGGCGGGGGGGTGGGTGTCAGCACAGCCGAAGAGGGGGCGTGTGTATAAGTTTTGGGGTGCCCCCCCCCGGCCACTTTTCCCACCTCGATCTTCTCCTCGATGAGCTGCTTGGCGTGGTCGATCTGTTGGGGGGAGCCGCGGATGATGAAGAGTTTGAAATTGGGGTCCCCGTTGGGGGGCAGCTGGCGGGAGATCTCCACGAAGGCCCCCGTCTGCTGGTTGATGGCTTTGACGTTCTCCCCGCCTGCGGTGGGGGGGGGACAGGGGGCAGCGGGGGGGGGGGCACACGGCGGGGAGCTACGAAGGTCGGGGGGTGGGGGGGAAGGGGTTCGGGGGGTTCTTTGGATTTTTAAATTTATTTTTGGGGGGGGGGCTGCGCTCACCTCTGCCGATGACCAGCCCGCACTTGTGGGTGGGGATGGAGAAGGTCATCTCGCCCCCGGGGGGGCCCCAACTGCCCTGGCCCCTCCCGCGCCCCCGCCCCCCCGGGGGCATCCCCGGCCCCGGGGGTCCCGGGGGGCCGCTCTGCGGGGGGAAGGGAGGCGTCAGGGTGGGTGGGGGAGGACGGTCGCCCCCGTTTCGGGGCGCCCCGGGCCGCCCCCCCCCTACCCGCAGGCTCTGGAGGAGGTCGTTGATGATGCGGGCGGCGTGCTCGCAGCGCTCGGGGGGGCCCATGATGTGGGCGATCTTCTCGGGGCCCGTCCCGTCGTCTGGAAAAGGGGGTGCAGGGGATTAAGGGGTGCGGGGACCCCCCCCCAAATGTCCCTAGGGTGTATGTGTGAGAAGGCGGGGGGGGGCGCGCAGCTCCTCACCTTGTTTGAACTGTATCCGCACCCCCGCGTCGTTCTGGATTTTCTTAATCATCTCCCCGCTGCGGCCGATGACGACGCCGACCGAGTGCCGGGGAACTGGCACCTGGAGGGGAAAGGGGGGGTAGGGGGTGAGATGGGGCTGAGGCAGGGGGGCCAAAGGGGGTGTCGGGACCCCCCCAAACTGGCCGCGGCCCCCCCCCCAGGACTCACGTCGATGCCACCGCCGATGCGGGAACCGTATTCGTTGCGGTCGCCGAAGCCGCCCTGGTCGCGCTCGCGCAGGATGTCCATCACCATCTCGCAGGCTTGCTGCAAGGCACGGAGCGGGGGGGTGTTTGGGGCGGGGGGTTGGATTTTGGGGGGCGGGGGGGTGTTTTTCGGGGAGCGGAGGGGTCTCACCTGGACTTTGTAGGGATCCCCAATTATCCGCAGGGGTTTGTCGACATTGGTGTTTTGGGAACCGTCTTGGATCAGGATCATCTTCACCCCGGCTCGCTCCTGAGGCGGGGAGGGTGAGCTGGGGGAACCCCCCCCCGCCAAAATACGCCCGGTGGGGGGGTGGGTTTTATTTTGCTGGGGGGGGTGCCTGGGCTTACCTGGAGCTGCTTGATGGTCTCGCCGCCCTTGCCGATGACGAGGCCGGCCTTCCCGGCGGGGATCATGATCTCCTGCACTGTCCCGTTCTGGCCATTAGCGTTGTCGTGGAACTGGCCCGGGGGCCCCCCCCGCCCCCGCGAGACGATATCGTCCAGCATCAGCTTTGCCTTCCTGGAGGGAGGGGGGCACAGGTGGGTGTTCGGGGACACACACACGGGTGGTTTGGGGCGGGGGGGACACGGGGATGACCCCCTACTCACTGCACGGCCTCGGGGGATCCCGTCAGGGAGACGCTGCGCTCCGGTAACCCGCCGCTGTCTGCGGGGAGGGGGAGCACGGTGGGAGAGGGGGGCACGGGGGGGTGGCACGGCCCCCCCCCGCGCCACAGTGGGGGAAGAGGGGGCTTGGGGGGGACACCCTGAGCCCCACAGCTGGGGGAAGAGGGAGTTGGACTCCTCTCGAAGGAGGGAAATGGGGGGCTGGGGCACCCCCAAATTAGGGAAAGGGAAGATTAGGACACTCCTCCCTCCCCAAAAAGGGGGACCAGGAGGCCCCTCACCCCCCACAGGGAAGAAGATGATTGGGGACCCCCCAGGGAAAGAGGGTGCTAGGGACCCCCAATGGGGCAGGAGGGGGGATATGGGGGATCCCCTCCCAGGAGCTGAGGAGGATCCCAGGCCCCCCCCCCCCCCCCCCAGGGAATTGGGGGACCCCGAGGCCCCCCCTTACCTGGGGAGATCTGTACTTTACAGCCTGAGTCCTGCTGGATCTTATTGATTTGCTCCCCGCCACGGCCGATAACTGTGGGGGGGAGGCACCGTGTGGAGGGGGCTGCGCTGGCCCCCCCAGAGCCCCCCCCCCGGCACCCCCAGAGCCCCCCTGCACTCACTGAGTCCCACCATGCCGTCAGGGACACGGTACTCCTCTGTCACTGTTGACCTGTGGAGAGACGGGGGTATCAGGCACCCTGCGACCCCCTAACCCCCCCCCCCCCACCCCAAACCCCCCCGGACCCCCCCATCTCACCTGGGCGGGGGGTGGATGGGTCCCAGCTGGGTCGGGAGCGCTGCAGAGGGAACCAAAGCCCCGTGAGGGTACAGGGCTGCTGGCCTCCCCCGGCCAGGGGCACCCCCGCACCCCCCCTTCCAGCCCACCCCACCCCCCTGCCCAACCTCCCGGGGGGTCGCAGCCCCCCCAGAGCCGCCAGCCATACTCACAGTCCCCCTGTGCCGCCAGCTTCTTGCTCTCCGGCTGGTCTGGGGTGGGGGGAAAAGCACCGTTAGGTGGCCCCCGACTGCCCCCTGAAACAGGGCTGCCTGATTTAGGGGGTGTCCCCCCCCCCCGGTTTGAGGGTGTCCCATTCCCCCCCCCTCCCTTACCACCATCCTCCAGCTGCCGCTTCTGCCCTCCGAAGCCGAAATCGGGGGTGTTGTTGTTCACCGTCGTTGCCGCGTCCCCCCCAATTTTCGCCGCTATCTGCAAAGGGAACGGTCGGCGCCCAGCGGTCACCCCGAAAAACGGCCCCCCGGGGAGAGAGGGAGCTCCCAACCCGCCCCACACCAGCACAGGGGACCCCCAAACCCTGCCCACAGGCCCCACGCCACAGCGGGAGCCCCCAACCCCTGTGTAGGAGGGCCCCCCAAACCTTCCTATGGATATCACACTGCAATGGGAGACCCCCACATTCTCCCTGTGAGCCCCACGCTGGTGTAGGAGGCCCCCAAAAATTTCTCCGTGGGCCCCACATCACAGTAGGAACCCCCAAAACCACCCCCTGACCCCTTAGCATAGCAGGAGCCCTCTCAAACCTCCTCAGAAGCCCCTCAACACAGGGGGAGTCCCTCCAAAATCTCATCCTTGAGCCCCACGCCATAGTGGGACCCCCCTCAAATCTCTCTGTAAGTCCCCCACCGCAGCGGGAGCCCCCCCAAACCTGCCCCTGAGCCCGTCACCGTGGCAGCGGCCCCTCAAAAACACCCCCACGCTGCAGCAGGAGCCCCCAAAACGACCCCACGGCGCAAGAAGACACCCCCCCTCCTGTCCCGTGAGCCCCACGCCAGGGCGGGAGCCCCCCCAACTCCGCAAACCGGGAGTACCACCGAGGGGAGCGACCCCCCGGGCTCAGTCACGCCACCCCCCCCCCCCCCCGCCGCGATTCGGGGTGCCCGGGGAAAGGGGGCGGGGGGGCGAGCGCCCCAAAAGCCCCCCAGGCCCCCCCCCCCCCCCTCGCTGAGCATCCCCCGCCGCCTCCTCCTGGTCCCGGGCCGGGGCTCCGGCGGGGCAGGGGGGGACACACCGCCCCCCCCGCTCCCCGTCCCCTCCCTCCGGGGCTCCGACCGTCCCGGTACCGTTCCCGCTAATGACGGCGCCCGCGGGGCGGCTCTTCCACCGCCCGAACCGGCTCCCCCCCCCCCGCCCCGCTCCCGGGACCCCCAGCCCCCCCCCCCCTCCCCTCCCCGCAGCCCCCCCCCGGGCAAGGTGAGAGCGCGGGAACGGGGGGGTGGGGTGGGTGTTGGGGTGGGTGGGGGAGGGGGACACCCCGCGCGCCCCCGGGGGGGCGGGGCCTTACCGGGAGGGTGGGGGAGGGGCCCGGCACGGCGGGGGAGGGGCCGCGGCGCCGCGGCGGGGGCAGGGGGACCCCGGCGCCTCCCGGTGCCTCCCCCCCCGCCGGGCCCCTCACCTGCCGGGCCCGTTGCACGGCGTCGGCGAAGGCGTCCTTGCGGATGCCGCCGGGCGGGCCCCCCCCCCGCGCCGCCCGGGCCCGGCCCGCCGCCCGCGGCTCCCCCCCCCGCGCCCGCACCGCCCGGAGGCGGCGGTCCCCCAGCGGAGGCGGCGGCGGCGGGGGCCCCCCCGGGCGGCCCTGGGGCGGGCGGCGGCCCGGCGGGGCTGTACTCCGACATGGCGGCGGCGGCGGCGGCGGCGGCGAGGGCGCGACGCGGGAACAGGCCGCGCTCTCCACACACCGCGCGGGGCACGCTGGGAGCGGGGCGGGGCCACGGCGGGGGAGGGCCCGCCCACCCGGAGGGGCCGCCGGCCAATCGCCGCGCCGCGAGGCCGTGACCGGCGGCGGCCGCCGGCCAATGGCGGCGGGGAGGGAGCCGGCGCGCGGCGGCGGGCGGGCGGGACGGCGGGAGGAGGTGAGTGGCGGCGGGGAGGGCCAATCGGCGTGGGAGGGGCGGCGGGAGCGGGCGCTCATTGGGGGGAGGGCGGGGGCGGGACCGCCGGGACGGACGGGGCGGCCGGCCAGTCGCGGCGGCCGCCGGGCCGCGATTGGACGAGGAAGCGGATGGCGGGGGGAGGGGGGTGAGGGCGGGCTGCTCTTGACTGACGGTCGCCGGGGCCAACGCCGCGCGGCGACCTCCTGTCCCGCCCCCGCCCGCCAGCTATTGGGGGAGGCGGCGCCACACTGACGGCCACCGGAGCCAATCGGGGGGCGGGGAGCCGCACGACAGCCGGCCATTGGCGGGCGCCGGATGGGGCGGAGCTTCTTTGGAATGACAGGCGCGAGAATCAATCGGCGGCAGCAAGCGCGCGACGGGATTGGTGCGCGGCGATGGGCGGGGCCACGCCACGGCGAGAGCCGGCCGGGCCAATCACAGGGCGTTCTGCTCCCTGTGGGCGGCCCCCCGGTGATCGATGGGCCAGGGGCCAATCAGCTGCCAGCACCGCGCCGCGCCCGGGGGAGGAGGGCTGGGAGGGGCGTGACTGACAGCCTTCTGGGCCAATGAGAAGGAGGGATGCGCAGCAGGCGTCCATTCAGCTTCGCGAGGCGATTTAGGAGGGAAACGGCAGCCAATCAGCCGCGACACCACCAGGGCCCGGCCGTGACTGGCAGCGCTCTCGGCCAATCGCGTGTGAGGAGGCGAGGCCCGGCGGAGAGGGGGCAGGGCCGTGCCCCGTTCTGACCCCTGACCCCCTGGTGCCCCCCCCCCCCCCGGAAGTCACGACCTCTCCCCCCACCCCCTCGTGACCCCTCCACCCCCCCTAGCCTCCAGATTGGGGTGAAAACCCACAGTTATGGGGCCTGGGGTTATTGGGGCGGGGGGGGGGGGGAGGGAGGGGGAGCGCGACCCCTCCCCCCAGCTCCCGCCTCAGCCCCGGGGGGGGGGTCGGGGTGTCCCCAGGGCCCGGGGGGGGCAATTGGGGCACCCGGGGGTCCGGGCCGGGGGGGGGGGAGGGGCAGTCCCCACTTTGGGGGACGGGGGGGACCCCTGCCCCCCCCCCGAGGCCCCCGGGACCCCCCCGACCCCCCGTTCCCCCCCCCCCCCCGCCCCGGCCCCCGGCTGCGACCGCCCCGCGGGCTCCGAAGGGGCGGAGCCAGGCGAGGCGTGGGCAGGGCGTGGCCGTAAGGGGGGCGTGGTCAGAGCGGGGCGTGGCCGGGAGCGGGGAGCGGGAGCCGAGCGGGAGGTACCGGAGCGGCGGAACCCGGGGGGGGGGGGGGGGGGGGCTTGGAGGGGAGCCGGGGGTCGGGGGGGGGGGGGGGGTGTCTCAGGGATTCGTGGGGGGGTCCCGGGGCGGGGGGAACTGGGCGGTCGTGGGGGGGTTGGGGGGTCCCAGTGGCCCCGGGGGGGGGGTCCCGGGGTCCGGGAGTGGGGGGTGGTCCCAGCGGCAGCTGTTTGTCACCACCCGGGGGGGGGGGGACAGGCCGCCCCGGCCGCCCCCCAGACGCTGACCCCGAGGGTGAGGGGGACAAGGGACGGGGGGTACCGGGGGGGGGGGGGGCTGCGGGGTGATGGAGGTGCGGGCTGAGGGGGACGGGGGGGCCGTGGGGCAGCAGAGACGGGGGGTGATGGGGACAAGGGGGTCCGTGGGGCGATGGGGATGTGGGGGGCCGGGGCCGTGGGGCCAGGGCCAGTCCCGCCCTGCGCCGTGGGGCCTGGGGGCGGCGGAGCCCGAGGAGCCGGAGCCGCCATCGCCGCCTAATTGCTTCCATCTGGGGCCGAGGAGGCGCCGGAGGGGGAACCCGGGCGTCCGGGGGAACCCAGGCACCGGGGCCGGCCCCCCCCCCCACCCCACAGCCCCATTGCCCAGCCCTGGGAACCCCCCCGGGACCCCCCAGCTGCCCCCCATGGCTCTGTCTGCTGACAACTGGGGGGGGGGGGGTCCGGGGGACCCCGCCGTCCGGGCGGCCCCGTTGCCGTGGGAACAGGATGGGTGGAGGTCCCCCGGCCACGGGACTCCCCCCCCCCCCCCCCCCCCGAAAAAAGGGGAACTGGGGGGGGGGGGGCTGTCCCCATCCCCGTCCGTTGCCCCGGGTGGAAAATCTGATGGCGACGCGTGGTGGGTGGGGGGTCCCGGGGGGCTGTCAGGGTGGGGGGGGGGGGGGTGAGGGGGGGTCCCCCAGACTCCTGGGTCCCTGGACAGCAGGGGTGGGGGGTAAGTGCTGCCCTGGAAGACCCAGGGGGGGCCCCAGCCCCCTCCCCAGGCGGCGCTTGGCCGGCAGCCCGGACGCCTGGGTTGTCGTCGTCCGTCCCCCCCCCCCCCCACCCCGGACGCCTGGGTCCTCTCCCAGCACGGACTGGGGGCGGGAGCGGGGCAGGCTGGGAAACCGGACGCCTGGATCCCCCCCCGGACGCCTGGGTGTCCCCCCCCCAGACACGTGGGTCCCCAACACTGATTCCGTCCCCCCTCCTTAGGTTCGGGGGTGCCATGGCACAGGTCCTGCGTGCCGAAGCCTTCCCAGGTGAGAACCCCGGGGGCCGGGGGGGTCCCTGGTGGGATGGGGGGGTCCCTGATGTCGCGGTGGGATGGGGAGGGGGGGTCCCGGGGGGAGGGCTGGGGGTCCGGCACCCCTCGACCCTGGGCGAGGTGGGAAGGGGGGGATCCCTGGCTGGGGGTCCCGGGTGCCTGGGTCCGGGTTGGGGTGGGGAGTGGTCGCGCCGCCCCAGACTTCCAGGTCCGGTGGAGTTTGGGGGTCCCAAACTGGGATGGGGAGGGGTCCCCGGGTGCCCCCGTCCCACGGCAGGTGCCAGGGCAGTGCGGTGTTACCGCAGGGCGCCGGTCGGGGCCCCCCCCCGGGGCAGGGGATGCGCCATACTCGCTGGAGACGGCCTATGGCTACCGGCTGGACCTAGGCTTCCTGGGCTACGTGGAGGCCATCGAGAAGGGGCTGACGCTGCGGCGCGTGCCGGTGGGCCGCCGGCCTCACCGCGCTTCCTGGGCCGCCTCCGCCGAGACCCTCGGCCCCCCGGCAGCCCCGGACCCCCGGGTGGAACGGACGCTGCGGGGGGCCCGGCGGCGCCTGGAGGAGGAGGAGGGGGTCCCGGCGAGGGTCTTGCCGGCGGCGGGGGTCCCGGTGACGGTGGGCTCGCCAGGAGCCGCGCCGCTGCGGCTGGTGCGGGAGCAGATGGCGGCGGCGCTGGGGCGGCTGCGGGAGCTGGAGGAGCAGGTCCGGGCGCTGCCGGCGTTGCGCCGGCGCCTGGAGCGGCTGCAGGAGGAGAAGCGGCAGCTCCTTGACCGGCTCCGCCGTGACGGCGGCTGCCGGTGCGGGTGCGGCTCCGTCGACGGCAACGGGGACCCCGGCGGCTTCGGCGACGATGGCTCCGGCATCGGCATCAACATCAGCGCCGATGTGGGCTCCGACGATGGCACCGGCAACGGCACCAGCAGCGGTGTCGGCTCCAGCGTCACCGGCTCCATCACCGGCACCAGCATCAGCTCTGGCATCAGCTCCGGCATCGGCTCCAGCAATGGCACCAGCAGCGGCGTCGGCTCCATCACTAGCACCAGCAGCGGCTCTGGCATCACCATCCCCATTGCCGACACCAGCAGCGGCACCAGCATCAGCACCGGCATCGTGTCCGGCTCCGCCGGCTCCGGCATCAGCTCCGGCATTGGTACTGGCAACGCCAGCAACATCGGCTCCAGCATCACCGGCTCCATCTCCGGCACCACCGTCCCCGTGTCCGCCTCTGGCATCGGCTCCGGCACCACCGTCCCCGTCCCCATCACGACCGCGGGGCCGCGGGGCCGGCGGTCGGTGGGGGTGGGCACGGAGGGCCCGGGGGTGCCGGGGGGTGCCGGGGGGCTGCCGGGGCGGGTGGCGGGTGCTGGAGCGGCAGCTGCGGCGGGCGCTGGGGGAGCTGCGGGAGGCCCGGGCCCGCCTGGCCCAGCGCCGTGAGTGGGGGGCCGGGGGGGGGAAGCCGGGGGGCGGCGGGGTGGGGGCAGGCCCTGCTCACCCCCCCCGTCCCGCAGAGCCACAGCCGGAGGACGAGGAGGAGCAGCAGGAGGAGGAGGAGCGGGACGAAGGGCACGGCCACCCCCGCGGGGGGGGCAGCGGCAGGTTGGGGCTGGGGGGGCAACTGGGGTGGGGGGAATTGGGGAGGGCCAGGGATGGGGGGGGGGGCTGGGGGCATTTGGGGGGGGGTGTGATGGGGGTGGGGGGGCAACTGGGGGGTCCTGGGGCTATTGGGGTGATGGGGGGGGTCGGGGGGGTCCTGGGGTGCCGGGGGGGTGCTGAGGGGCCCTGGGGCATTTGGCGCTGGGGGGAGCTGGGAGGGGTCCTGGCACACTTATGGGGGGTAACGGGGGGGCGATGGGTGCCGGCACGCCGGGGTCCCCTCAAGCATCCCCCCCCCACCCCAGGCCGGGCTCCAGCTCCTCGGACGAGAGCGAGTACCACGAGGCCGTGGAGGGGCCCCCCCCGCGGGACCCCCCCAGCCCGGGTAAGGGGCACCCGCCTGGCGGCCCACGGGCACCCCCCACCTGGGTGATGCACTGACACCCCCCCCCGCACACACGTGTGCGAGGCACACACCCCCTCACCCCCCCCCGCCATGGCCGCCCCCGCAGCCGCCCCCAGGCCCCGCTAGCCCTCGACCCGCCAGGACCCTGCCGTGACGCCGCGTCTCCCCGTGACGTCGTGCGACGACGCGTGATGTCATATGGCGCCACGTGACACCGCCCTGCAGCCGGACCCTCGTTAGCCTCTCGCTTCGTTCTCCCCGCTCCTTGTTCCCCCCCCGCCATGTTCTGTCCCCCCCCCCCCCCAATAAAGCCGCTTCCAGCCACCGCGACCCACGGCGTGTGGGGACTTGGGGGGGGGGGCAGGGTGGACCGAGGCGTCCGGCCCCACGTCCCCCAGGGCTGGGGTCCCGGGGGGGGGGGAAGGAGGAGCCAGGACAACGGCGAGAAATAAATATTGTGTATTGGCCGTGTCCAGACACGGGATCACGGGGTGCAAGGGGACCCCCTCCTCATGCGAGGGACCCATCTTCGTGCGAGGGGACCCCGCCCCCGCGGCAGAAGGCCACGTTTTCTGTTCTTTTTCACAGTTTTGGTAAAAAAAAAAAAACCCAGGCGGCAGCCGGGGAGCCGCTTACGGCACCCGCACGGCTGCACGGGCACAGCCGCACATGGCGTACAGCCGCGTGCAACCGCCTACGGCCACGCACAACCGCGTGCGGCCGCGTACAAGCACGCCCGGCTGGTCGCTCCCGCTGACGGCCACGTACGGTCAGGTACGACCACGCGCGGCCGCGCGCAATCACGTACGGCCGTGCGCGACCCCACAGGGTTGTGCAGAGCCACGTGCATCCGCGCACAGCCGGATGCAACCGCGTACGGCCAGGCGCAACCGCGTACGGCCGGATAAAACCGCGCACGGCTGCGTGCGACCGCGTACGGCCAGGCACAATCGGGTTCGGCCTCGCACAGCCGTGCACGACCGGGTACGGTCACGTACAACCGCACGCAGCCGCGCACGGCCCGGCACAGCCGGCGATGGCACAGAGGGAACGCGTGCGGCCGGCTGCAGCCGCACGGTGCCGGGCACAGCCGCGCGCACCCGCTACGGCCGCCCCGGTGTCCGGCACCGTCAACCGGGGTCCCGCCCAGCCCCGGTGATGGGGGGGGGGGGGTCCCGGCAGGGTTGGGGGTGGGGGGTACGGGTGCAGGATCCGGCCGGGGTCCGGCGCCTCCTCAGGGGGGGCTGGGGGCGGGTTGAGCCCCCCCACGTCCTCAGGCCACGTCGTCATCCAGGCTCACAGCCTGGCGCTGGGGAGGGGGGGTGTGCGTCAGTGGGGCGGGGGGAGTGGACCACTGAGCCCCCCCACATGCACCAGCCTGACCCACACAGACGAGCCTCTTGGGGGGCACAGCTCCCCCCCCCCCCCCCCCAGCCCCCAGCTCACCGTGGGGTGCCCCACAGCTCATTATGGGGTGCCTGAGTCGTCGTTTCCCCCCCCCCCCCCAGCTCACCGTGGGGTAGCTGAAGCCCCCCTGCCCCCGGCCCAGGGGCTCCTCGTCCTCGGTGGTTTTCTGGTAGACGGGGTTGTCGAAGTTGATGCTGTTGGTGCTGCGCCGGCGCCAGCTGCGCCAGAGCCCGCGGGCGCCGAAGGCCGCGAGGATGAGGAGCACTGGGGGGGGGGTCGGAGGCAGGGGGTCAGGGCAGGGGACCCTGGCGCTGGGGACCCCGTGCCAGGACCCCCCATTCTGGGGTCCCCCATGCTGGGACAACCCTCCACCCCGTTTTTGGGACCCTTCTATGCCAGGACCCCCCATGCTGGGACCCCCCCATTCTGGGACACCCCCCCCCGCCCCCCCAGAACCACCCCCCATGCCGGGACCCCCAACATACCCAGGGGCAGGACGACCGCAAGCGCTGTCGGCCCCGTCCTGCTCCCCGTGTGCCCCATGGCGTCACTGGTGCCGCCTGGGAAAGGGGAGAGGTGGCCATCAGCCCTGAGCCGTGGGGCTGGGATTTGGGGATGAGCTGTGGGGCTGGAATAGGGGGCTGGGATGTGGAGATGGGCTGGGCTGAGGTGTGGGGCTGGGATTTGGGGATGATCTGCGGGGCTGGGATATGGGGCTGGGCTGAGGTATGGGGCTGGGATTTGGGGTTGAGCTGTGGGGCTGGAATATGGGGCTGGGATGTGGGGCTGGGATTTTGGGGATGAGCTGTGGGGCTGGAATATGGGGCTGGGATGTGGAGATGGGCTGGGATGAGCTGTGGGGCTGGAATATGGGGCTGGGATGTGGGGATAGGCTGGGATGAGGTGTGGGGCTGGGATGTGGGGCTGGGATTTGGGAATGAGCTGTGGGGCAGGGATATGGGGCTGGGATTTGGGGATGAGCTGTGGGGCTGGAATATGGGGCTGGGATGTGGGGCTGGGCTGAGCCGTGGGACTGAGCCATGGGGCTGGGAATTTGGAAGCGGCCAAGCCATGGGGCTGGGCTGTGGGGCAGGGGCGTGAGGAGGGGCCGTGGGGCTGGTACCTGTCGTGGCGTTGCTGGAGGTGTTGGTGCTGCCGGCGGTGCTGGCGGTGCTGCTGGTGGTGGTGGTGGGGCTTGAGGGCACCCCACGGCTGTGGGGGTCCCGACCGGGCGTCGGGGGCTGCGGGGGGGCTGTGGGGGTGCTGGGGGCTGCGTCCATCGGGGCTGGGGCTGAGGGGTCTGTGGGGGGAGAGAGTGAGTGGGGCTGGGGGGGCACGGGGGCTGGGGGGGGGGTTGCAGGGGTTTGGGGGAGCAGGGTGAGGGGAGTGGGGGGGGGTGCAGGGTTCCTGGGGGGGCGTGAAGGGTGCTGGGGGTCTGGGGGGGGGGCAGGGTGGGGGGTCCGGGCGTGCAGGGTGCTGGCAGTGGGGGGGGTGTGCAGGGTCGGGGGTCCGGGCTGGATGGCGGGGGGGGGTTGTGTGTAGGGTGAGGGGTGCAGGGCAGGGTGCTGGGGGTCTGGGGGGCCAGACTGCAGGGGTGGGGGGGCTGCCCAGTCCGGGGGTGCAGAGTCTGTGGGTCTGGGGGTGCAGGGTGCTGGCAGTGGGGAGGTGCAGGGTGGGGAGGGTCTCGGGGTGCATGGTGGGGGGGTGCAGGGTGCTGGCAGTATAGGGGTGCAGGGGTGGGGGGGTCTGGGGGTGCAGGGTGCGGTTGGTATAGGGTGCGGGGGGGGGGTCTCGGGGTGTGGGATGCCAGTAGCGTGGGGGTGCAGGGTGGGGGGGGTCTGGGGGTGGGGGGGTGGGTACCTGGGAGGCAGGCGCGTCCGTCGGGGGCCAGGCGCTGGCCGTCGGGGCAGGCGCAGGTGTATCGGGGGGCACGGGGGCCGAGTTGGGGCGCGGGGAGGCAGAGGAACCCGCAGCCCCCGTTGTCCTCGGAGCACCGGTTCTCACCTGGGGGGGGCGGGGGGGCAGAGAGAGAGAGGTCAGGGGGGGTGGTTCGGGAGGGGGAAACGGGGTGGGATGGTGGGACGGATGGATGGAAGGACGGAGGGATGGGACACAGGCTGGTGAGATGGAGGGATGGGAGGACAGAAGGACGGGGGCCGTCGGGCGGCGGGGGGGGGGTACCTGGGGGCTGGCGGAGGGGGTGGAGGAGGACCATGTCCTCGGGGGAGAAGAGGTCCTGGGCCACCCTGCGGAGGTCGGCGCCCGTCCGGCGGTTGGCGCTGAAGATGGCCTCGCTCAGGACGTCGCTCCAGAAGACGGTGTCCTGCGGGGACAGGGGTTGGGGACACCGGCACGGGGGGGGGGGGTGGCGGGGGTGCGAGGAGGGGATTGGGGGGGGGGGGAGTGTCTCACCTCGAAGACGGTGATGGCGAAAGGGTGGGAGAGGACCTGGGGGTCGGCCAGGAGGGTGCGGCGGTGGCCCCCGTCCACGTCGACGCTGGAGAGCGTGTGGAGCCGCGAGTCCACCCAGTACAGGCGCTGGGAGGGCAGGTCTGCCGGAGGGTGTCAGCCGGCACCGGAGGGGGGGGGACACGCAGGGACGGGGACACGCGGGGATGCACAGGGACAAGAACACGCAGGGATGGGGACAGGGACGGGGACTGGGACCAGCGTAGGGACCGGAAGGGAACCAGGACAGGGAGGGGGACGAGACCAGGATGGGGAGAGACCCCGGGATGGGGACAGACCCCAGGATGTGGCCAGAGACTGGGAAGGGGACCAGGACAGGGATGGGGATGGGGACTGGGACCAGGACCAGAACCAGGGATGGCGACTGGGACCAGCACAGGGACTGGCAGGGGAACAGGACAGGGATGGAGATGGGGAGAGACCCCGGGATGTGGCCAGAGACTGGGATGGGGACCAGGACAGGGATGGGGACGGGGATGAGGACTGGGACTGAGACCAGAACCAGGGATGAGGACTGGGACCAGCACAGGGACTGGCAGGGAACCAGGACAGGGATGGGGATGAGACCAGGATGGGGACCAGGATGGGGATGGGGATGAGGACCGGGACCGAGACCAGAACCAGAGATGGGGACTGGGACGGGGACACGGATGGGGACGGGGATGCCACCGCGGCTCACCCAGCGTTATCCCGTTGGGCCACTCGATGCCTTCGGTCACCAACGGGAACTGGTCGGCGCCGTTGAGGCCGCCCTTGGCGATCTTGGCGCTGGCTCCCCAGTCCGTCCAGTACATGTAACTGGGAGAGGGCAAAGCCGGACCCTGTCACCCCCATCACCCCCGCCCGGTGTCCCCAGGACCCCCACCACCTCCGCCTCGTCCCCCGTCCCCGTACCCGTGCAGCGGGTCCACCGCGATGGCGCGGGGCTTGGCCCCCGGCTCCCGCACCAGCGTCCTGCGGCGCGCGCCGCTGCCGTCGGCCACCGAGACGGTGCTGAGCCGCGAGTCCGTCCAGTAGATGTTGTGGTGGACCCAGTCCAGGGCGACGCCGTCGGGTGCTCCCAGCCCCGTCCCGATGACGGTGACGTGCCGGCTGCCGTCCGCCGCGCCGGCCAGCGGCGATCTGCCGGGACGGGGTGGGTTACAGCGACGGCAGTGGGGACCCCGGGGCCGGGGGCGGTGGGGGGGGGTCCCTCACCGGTAGATCTTCCTCTGGCTGAGGTCGGCCCAGTAGACGGTGCCGGCGGCCATGTCGGCGTCCAGGGCCCCCGCGTGCTTGAGGGGCCCCAGCAGGCGCCGGTACTCGCCGCCGTCCAGCGCCAGGCGCCGGATCTCGTGCCGGTTGGTGAAGAGGAGGGCGGCGGGGGGGCCTGGGGGGGGGGGGGGGGGCGGGCAGGCGCTGCACCCCGCTGCCAGACCCCCCCAGCACCCCTGACCCCCAAACCCACCCCTCACCCAGCTTGCACCCGCTGCCGGCCCCCCCCCCCCCGGCACCCCTGATCCCACCTGCACCTGCTACCAGATCCCCCCCCCACCTGCACCCACTGTTGGACCCCCCCCCCATCATCCCCGACCCCACCTGCACCCCCAAACCTGCGCCCAGCCCCGAACCCGCATCCCAAACCTGCAGCAGGCGGGGGGGGAGGGCGGCCAAGGGGGAGGAATTGGGGTGCAAAGGGGGAAGGGGTGGGGGCGCAGGAATTGGGGTGCAAATGGGGATGGTGGGGGGGTGCAAAAGGAGAGGGGGGTGGGGGTGCTGGAAGGAGTAATTGGGGTGCAAAGGGGAAGGAGGGGTGCGAGGGGCAAGGATCGGGGTGCAAGGACAAAGGAATTGGGGTGCAAAGGGGGGGGATAGAGGGCATGGGGGCTGCAAGGAGGGAGGAACTGGGGTGCAAAGTGGGGGGGGTGCAAGGATGCAGGAATCGGGGTGCAGACGGGGATGAACGGGGGGGGACAACGACGAGGTTGGGGGTGCTGGGGGAGGATGGGGGTGCAAGGAAGGAGGATGGGGATGCGGAGGGCTGGAGGGGACTGGGGGGGTGTCGGGGGGGGGTGTCACCCACCGAGGGCGCGGCAGGCGCGGGTGCGGGGGTCCAGCCGGTACCCCTCCCCGCACTCGCACTTGTAGCTGCCGGGCAGGTTGTGGCAGCGCTGGCTGCAGCTGCTGGGGTCCTGGCACTCGTCGATGTCTGGGGAGGGGGTCGGGGGGGTCAGGGGGGACCCCGTGGCGGGGTCAGGAGGTTCCTGGGGGGGTGAGGGGTGTCCCTGGGGGGGTCCCATGGGGAGGTTGGGGGGGTTCCCAGCACTCGTTGATGTCTGCAGGGGGGAGGCGGGGGGGGCTAGGGTGTTCCTGGGGGGGGTCAGAGGGTCCCTGAGGGGATCGGGGGTCCCATGGAAGGGTCAGGAGGTCCCTCGGGGGGGGGGGAATTGGGGGGGCCCTGGGGGATCAGAGGAGGCCCTAGGGGGGGGGTCAGGGGGACCCAGTGGGGGTCAAGGTGGTCCCATGGAGTGGGGGGGGGGTCAGGGTGTCCCATGGAGGAGCGGGTGGGGGGGGTCCAGGGGGGGCAGCACCCACCCTCGCAGCTCTTCCCGTCGGGGCCCAGGCGGAAGCCCTCCGAGCAGAGGCACTGGTAGCCCAGCCGAAGGTCCCGGCAGATGTGGGAGCAGCCGCCGCCGCCGTCCAGGCACTCGTTGACCCCTGGGGGGGAGAACCAAGGTGGGGGGGGGTGTGAGTTGGGGGTGTGACCCCCCCCAAGTAACCCCTGGCACCGGGCAGAAACCCCAAACCCCCATGGAAGTTTGTTGGGGGGGGATTGGGATGGCTCTGGAGGGGGTTGGAGGGTCCTGGGGGGGGGGGAGGGGATTGGGGGGTCCGGGGGGGGTGTTGGGGGTCCCGGCCGTACCGCACTCCTTGATGGGCTCGTCAGACCAGTCCCGGCAGTCGCGGTGCCAGTTGCAGACCCGCTCCACGGGGATGCACTCGCCCGAGCGGCACTTGAACTCGTGGGGGCCGTCGCAGGCTGTCACTGGGGTGGGGGGGGGAGAGCATGAGGTCAGCCCCCCCCCCCTCACCGGGCACCCCCAAACACCCCCCCCCATCTGCCTCCCAGCGGGTACCATTGTGGCATCCCTCCTCATCGCTGCCGTCGGCGCAGTCGGCTTCGCCGTCGCATTGCCGGACCCCCAGCACGCAACGCCCGTCCCGGCACTGGAACTGGTCGGGGAGGCACGTGGCGGCGGCGGCTGCGAGGGGAAGGGGGGGGGGGGCGGTCAGACGATGCCGGAGCATCGCCCCCCCCCCCCCAAATCCCCATCCCGGAGCATCCTCCGGGGTCACCCACCGCATCCCTCCTCGTCGGAGCGATCCCGGCAGTCGGGGCTGCCGTCGCAGCGCCAGCGCCGGTGGATGCACTCGCCGGAGCCGCAGGCGAACTGGAGAGGGGGACAGGGCTGGGGGGGTCGGGGCGGGCCGCAGTTTCGGGGCCACTCGTCGGAGCCGTCGGGGCAGTCGGGGTCCCCGTCGCAGGCCCAGAGCTGGGGGACGCAGGCCGAGTCGTTGCAGCGGAAGGTGTGGGGGCCGCAGGTGGCGGGGGGGGGGGCAGCCGGCCTCGTCCGCCCCGTCCTCGCAGTCGCGCTCCCCGTCGCAGGCGAAGGCGCGCGACACGCAGGCCCCGTTGCCGCAGCGCAGCTGGTCCCCGGCGCAGGCTCGGGGGGCTGCGGGAGGGACCCCGGCCCGGTCAGCGGCTGCGGGGTGGGGGGGACGACACCCCCAGACCAACCCCAACCCCGGCCCAGTTCTCGCCACCACCCCCCCCGCCCCGGGAACTCACGGCAGTCCAGCTCGTCAGCGCCGTTGTCGCAGTTGCGGTGCCCGTCGCAGCGCCAGGACGCCGGCACGCACCGGTTCTGGCGGCCGCCGCAGCTGAACTCGCTCGGGGAGCAGGAGAGGGAGCCTGGGGGGGGAGAAAGGGGGGGATGGCACTGTGGCACGGCACGGCACGGCACACGGCACGGCAACATGGGGAGAGCCAGGCAGCACAGGGCACTGCCTGGCATGGGACGGCACGGTGCGGCACGGCATGGCACGTGGCACGGCACAGGACAGCAGACCATGGCGCTGCCTGGTGTGGCACGGCACGGTGCAGCACAGCACGGTGCAGCAGTGCGTGGCACGGCAAAGCACGGCACACGCCGCGGCATGGCGCGGCACAGTGCAGCAAAGCATTGCACAGAATAGCATGGCACGTGGCACGTGGCACATGGCACGGCGCGGCACAGCGCAGCACAGCAACACACAGTATGGCCCAGCACGGCACACGGCCACATGGCACGGCGTGGTGCGGCACATGGCACACCGCGCCGCGTCACGGCGCTTAGTGTGGCACGGCCCGGTGCCTCGCGGCACCGCGGCACGCGACGCGGCGGCCCCGGCACTCACGGCAGGTCTCCGGCGTCTCGTCGGAGCCGTCCCTGCACTCGGTGCTGCCGTCGCACACCCAGGTGCTGGCGATGCAAGAACCGTCCCCGCACCGGAACTCGCTCTGGCCGCACTCTTCGGCGCCTGCCGGCAGCGGGGGCTCAGCGGACACCCCCCCCGACCCGGGAACCCCCCCAGCCCCGTGCCGGAGCCCCCCCAGCCCTGCCGAGGCCCCCGGGGCAGCCGGCGGCGGCGATTCCACGATAAAACCCCCGAGTTTGGGGGACGGTGGCAGCGAGACCCTGAAAGCAGAGACCCCCACCAGCAACCCACCCCCCCCCCAAACCCCCCCACCGGCACAGGCCGGGGGGCAGCGAGCCCTGGCCTGGGGGTGTCGGGGCAAGCTCAGGGGGTCCCAGCCTGGCCCGGGGGGGGGTCTGTCCTGGGGGGGTCCAGCCGCGTTCCTGGGGGTCAGGCCCGCACCGGGGGGTCCCAGCCCGGTCCCGGGGGGGTGGGTCAGTCCCGGGGATCGGGTCCCTCCTCGGGGGGGTCCCGGGCCCGATCGCGGGGCCGGGTTTGGGGGGGGGGGGGGGGGTGGTGTGTCCCCCAGGGGTTCCGAGGGGGCGGGGCCTGTGCCGCGCCCTCCTGGCGCGCCGCGCTCCCATTGGCCATCGGGGCGTGTCCCCGCCGGGTGGCCAGTCCTGACCGCCGCCAATGGGAAAGGCGTCCGCCGCGGGGCGGGGCGGAGCGCCAGCGGCGATTGGTCCTACCCGGCGCCGAAGGGGCGGGGCAGCACCGCCCCTCTCCCCGCCCACCGCCCCTTTCCCTCAGCGCGGCGGCCATGGCGGCGGCGGCGACCCCGGCCCGGCCCGGGGAGGGGGTCGGGGGGGGTCCGGGAAGCGCCGCCGCCGCCATGGGCCGCCAACGCGGTTTCCCCGGCGGCGAGCGGAGCCCGCGGCGCGGTCCGGAGCCCGGCAGGACCCGGCGGGCCCGGCTTTATTGGGGGGGGGGGGGGGTCCGGTTTGGGGCGGGGGGCAGGCCCCGGTTTAGGGGGGGGGGGGTCAGGCCGCGGTTTGGGCGCGGGGGGGGGGGTGTCAGGGTCCGGTGTGTGTGTGAGGGGAACCGGGCCCCGCGGGGGGGAGCGGGTCCCGCGGGGAGGGCAAGCGCCGGTGGGCCCGTTCCCCTCCAGTGCCCCCCCCCCCCCGGTTCCCGACCCCCCCCTTCCCCACCCGCCGGGGGATCCCCGGGGCACCCCCCCCCATCTCCATTTTTTTTGGGGGGGGGGGTGTGTGTGTGTCACCCCCCCAACCCCCCCAGCAGTACCCCCCGGCTCCCCCCCCCCCCCACCTCACCGGTTCCCCCCCCCCGTCCCGCTTACCTGCCCCCGGTTCCGCCGCCGCCATCTCCCCCATCACCATCGCCAGCACCAACGCCGCCGCCGGCCCCGGTCCCATCCCGCCGCCCGGCACGTGCCGCCCTGGTCCCGCTTCGCGGCTCCGGCCCGGCGCCCACCTGCCGCCCGCCAAAACCGGGGTGGTGGTGGTGGCGGTGGTGGGGGGGGTGTCGAGGGCGAGGGGCACGCGGCGACGGCGGGAAGCGGCGGCGGTGACGGCGGTGGGGCCCCGGCGAGGCCCCATTTCAATGGGCAGCGCGGGGGTGGGGTTTAACGTGGGGTGATTTTTCAAAACGGCTCCACATCACGAGAGGAGGTGGAGCGGACGAGGACAGACGCGCCGCCGGACGGCCGCCGCGCTCCGCTCCACTCCGGCCTCCGCCGACGGACAGACGGACGTGGGGGTCCCCGTGTGCCGGTTCCCGCCCGGTGGCTTTAAAGCGATTTAAACCGCTTGTCGCTTAATTCAAATTTGTGGCGGAGGCGGTTTCGCCCGGGCAGGAGGAAGGAACAGGCGGTTTTTCCCTCCGCCGGCACCGGCAGGAGGAACCGGGGCGGCCGCCGTCAGCCGGTGAGGTCGTGCCGGTGGCCACCGCGATAGCCAGGGTGACATTATGCCCCCCCCCCCAGCGCCGGCATCTCCCCTAATAATTGGGGGGAAGGCATGATACGGCGCTTCACCGGGTGCCGTGAACCCCAAGGGGCTCCTCCTCCTCCCCCCCCATGGAGGACACCCAGACCCCCCCCACACCCCCCGCCGTTGCCGGTGAGGACCCCCCTGCGCCCACGGCGAGAGAGACCCTACAGAGACAGCCCCGGTCCCGTCGGTTTAATTTATTACTGCTCGAAATCCAGTGACATCGACAGGCGCGGCCGGCACCGCGCTCCCCCCGCTGCCGTCCCGGCGAGGGGCCGGCGGCGCTGACCGGCGGGGTACGATCCAGTCCGAGGAGCGGAGGGCGAGGCGCATGCATCCACGGTTAAAAACGGACGGCGAGGGGACGCCGCCGGCGCCGCCGGAAGGAAGAACCGGCACCGTGGGAAGGAAGAACCGGCACCGCGCCTTCCCCGTCTGCCGCCTTCCCACCGGTTAATGCCGGAACAGACGCTACGGGGGCCGGGAGGGGCCGGGAAGGGTCCTACAGCTCTTGGCAGTATAAATACGGAAGAGGTTTTATACAGTTTACTCGAATCTGGAACTACAGCGTTGCTACCCGTTAGAGCTAAGGAGTGGGGGGACGGGGTGGGGTACGGGGCTGGGGGGACGGCGCCGGGAGCCCAGAGCCGTGGAATGTCGGTTTAGTCTTCTTCGGTGCCGCTGCCGGAGCGATCCTGGAAGGAGGGAGGAGAGGTCAGGGCTGAGGAGGGGGCTGTGGGAGGAAGGGAAGGGGTAGGGGGCAGAAGGAGGAAAGGACGGGGTTGAGGGGGGCAGGAGGAAGGAGCTGGGGGGCAGAATGAGGGGTTTGGGGGTAGGAGGAGGGAGTTGGGGGGCAGGAGGAAGAAAGGAAGGGGGCTGGGGGGCAGAGAAGGGGGCTGGGGGCAGGAGGAGGAAACGAAGGGGTTTTGGGGGACAGGAGGAAGGAGCTGGGGGGCAGAACGAGGGGGTTGGGGGGCAGGACCTCACCTCCTCCTGCTCCTCCTCACTGTCGTCGTCGCTCACCACGGGCTTGGCGCGGGAGCCGCGGCTGGTGCGCCGGCGGCCCTTCAGCCGGTCCTGCGCCTTCTCCTTCCGCCCCAGCTTGATCTTCACCTTGACGGAGCGAGCTGCGGTGGCGGCAGGGAGGGGAAAAAAAAGGAGGGGACGGGGTCACAGCGGCACCCCACGCCGGCTCCGGCTCACCGGGGGCTCCCCGATTCCCCCCCACCCCCCTTGCGTTTTGCTATCCCGGAGCCCACGGTGTCACACCTGTCCGGGGCGGCACGGGTGCGGCAATGTCCCCCCCCACCGTCCCCGTCCGGCGTCCCCACGGTCCCCGGGGCAGCGGCGCTGGCAGCGTGCGCTTCCCCCAGCCACGCTGCCGGCCCTGCCCCGCCGGAGGGAGGAGGTCCGGGCTCCGCAGCACCCCCCCCCCACACCAAACCCCTCGTCCCCGCAGCGGCAGAGTACTCACACTCGGATTCGGATCCTTCCTCTTCTCCTTCCTCCTCCTCCTCGCTGTCCTCACCTTCGCTCTCCTCCTCCTTCTCAATTTTCTGCCTCACGCTGGTGAAGACGGACTGCAGGACGATGGAGTCTTCGTAGATCTGGAGGGGGGGGGTCAGCGCCAGGGTGAGGAGGGGAGGGAAGGAGCGGGCAGCGAGCGCTGCCTGCCCGGCCTCTCCGGGGCTCGCACCGCGCCGTGCCGCGCCTTACCAGAGAGCCCTCGAGGTTGAAGGTCTGCGCGTTCTGGCACAGCAGCATGACGTCCTTCTCCAGGTCATTCAGGCTCCGGTACTTGTGGTTGCGGATGCGCTCCTGCGAGGAGAGAAGGGAAGAGTCAGGCCGCCGCGCTCGTTAGCCGGGTGGTGACAAAGGGGTTTGGTCCGCGCCCTCCGGCTCTCCCCGGACACCGACGGCAACAGCGGACGCTGCAGTCTGCCTGCGCCCAGCACGGGACAGCGGAGCCACCGCACGCCCGGACGAGGGGTGGAGGCATCCACGCGACCGCCGGCCACCGCGGCTGATGTCAAGGCCGACCGCGCCAGCGCGGCAAAGCGTGGCGGTTCCGCGCCGACTGCGGCGTGACTTGGGCGGCGTTACCTTGATTTTCTTGAAGTCGACAGGCTTGCGGATGAGCTCGTAGTACTCCGGCAGCTCCTTGCGGGAAGGCAGCTGGATGAAGACTTCGCTGAGCTGCCGTCCACTACTACTACAAAGAGAAACCGCGCATCAAAGGTGAGCGCCCGGCAGCCGGCAGCGCCGGACAGAGCTGCGGCAGAGCTGCTTCCACCCCTCCCTCCTCCTCGGCAGCGCTGGCACAGGGAGAACGTATGCGTGTCGCCCCGGCGGCAGAGAGGAGCCCAGGGGTCTGGGGGATTTAAACAGCTGCTCCTCCGTGTGAAGCACCAACCGCTGCACTACGGGTGCCTGAATGGGGAAGCACAGCGCCGGGAACAGCCGGCAGCGCCGGACAGAACAGCCCCGAGTGGACTGTGACCCGCGGGACAAGTCAGCAGCGACCACCCTGCAGCGGGACGGCTGTGTGCCACGAGGCCGCCAAGAAACGGACGGGGTTTTCTGCAGCCTACGGCCATGCCAGGCACGAGCCAGGCCTCGGTTCATCCAAGTTGGCGGCAGAACTGCCCTCCGCAGCCTAATTAATTAATTCCTTGTTCCCAGCCCACTAGACGAAGCTGCCAGCTGGACACGCGTGCGGCACTCAGCCCATTTGATCTTCCCAGCGCTCTGCAAATCTCGGCTGCCCCCGCGAGCCAAGAGCCACAGGGATTAAACCAGCGGCGCTGCCGGCTCCCTGGCCGGGGTTCAGGCTCTCGTTAGGAGACCGCGGCCAGCTCGGTGCCCATCCCCGCTTCTCTTACCTGTCCTTATACTTGATGACGGCGTCCACGATCTTCTTCATTTTTTTGGTGAGGTTGGGGGGGTTTGGGGAGAGTTTCTCTGCCGGCGGCCTGCCGCGCTTCTTCTGCTTTTTGCTATCATCGTCCTTATCCCGGCTGCGGGTGCTGGTGGTGGGAGTGGCAGAGCCGACATCTGTGTCCCGCTTGCGTTTACGGGAGGATTTTTTCTGGCGCACCTCCTCCTCGATCTCCTCCAGCGTGCCCTCTTCGATCGCCTGCCCAGGGGACCAACACAGGATCCGCTAGCACGGAGGCTCCCGGCTGCCGGGGGCTGCCGCGGGGGGCTTCACAGCTCTGTATGCCGGGGGACATCCCCGCCAGGCTGCCGGCACTGCCCGCTCAGCCAGGGCCTGCTTAACCCACCTCTGCCGCTCCCAGCCCTGGCTGGACACGCGGCCGAGGGGCTCCGGCGAGCACCTTCCCCTGTGCCGTGAGCCCACGGCAACACCGCATTTCCAAACCCCAACAGGCCGGGGAGGCAACTTAGGGTTCGGTTCCTGGGAATGGAGGCTCTGTAGGGCGCCGGCTCAGAGGCTTAACCACAGGGACAGCTTTGGGGTGACCATGAAGGTCCCTCACTGAACGATGGGTAGTTGCGGGATGGGGAGAAAGGAGGCCCCGGAGAGACCGGCTGCAGTGCCGACAGCCTCTCCAGCCCAGGGAGCTCAATACATCAGCCTCGCAGTAACTACCGTTGCCTCTCCCTCCTCCTCCTCGCAGGCACGCCTGCAGAGGTTCAGAGTCTGCCCGGCCTCATTAAGAGCAACCCTCCGCTACGGCGTGGGTTTGTGCCGGGACACCTTGGGCTCGAGGGGAAGCTCGTGGCCAGGCCAGGCTTCGGGGACGAATCGAAGCCGCTTTGGAAAGCTTTGCGGCACGGAGCGGTTTTAACCGCGCGGTCGAAGGCGGCAGGCGGCCGTGGCCCTGGGCACTGGCTCTGGCGCAGAGGGAGGGACCCGAGCGCTGAAGCCGAGGTTTGAGAAGGCCATTGGAGAACGATGCTGTACCATGTATACCTTGAGCCACTGCTTTTCTGTCAGCGAGTCGCTGTAGTCCACCTCCTTACGGTGCCGTGAGCCTCGCCCAAACATCTTTTCCTCCTCCTCCTCACACGTCAACCTCTCCACCTCGGCATCATCCTTGATGATCCAAGACGGCAGCTCATCCTCCTCCATCAGGCGCGGTTTGCGCTTGGGGTTTCGCGCCTCCTCCCGCCTGCGGTCCAGGTCCATGCGCTGGAAGAAGAGGGGTTTGCTGTGGGGCTGCCGGCAAAGCCACGGCGAAGGGTGGCCGCTATGTCCCTAACACCTCGGGGTGTCCTTGGAGGAGCATGGGGCGCTGCAGGACCAGCACAGCCTCAAGACGGCTGGAGGATGGGGCTCGGGGATATCTGAGCTGGCACAGGGCTGTGGTGACAGCAGGGACGGGGGACGCTGCCCTCCGACCGCCCAGCGTGTGTGGCTGGAGGAACCACGCAAGGAACTGGAGGTGTTTCGGTAGCTACCGGCTCCTCACAACTCAGTAGAGGCTGCGTAAAATAAACCCCGCCGGCCGCGAACGGGGAGAAGCGCGGCACGCTCGCCGGGAGGCAGAGCAGGGGCGGTGGGAGGTCGGATCTCGTTAAGCCGACCGCTCCGCCGGGGCCGGGGAGCTCTCCTCTCTCCACCAGCCTTCTCCGGGCATGTCTGCTGCTACCGAAGCCCCTTGGGGACTGCGGGCTGGCGTGTCGGGCACAGAAGTTACATGTGCGCCGGCAGAGCTGACAGGGCTGCGATTTTGGGGAGGTGTGAGCTCTGGGCGAGAGACACCCGGCCTCGCACGAACACCCTGTCCTCATTAAGGGTTTGCCCAAACCAGTGCCATCCGCGAGATCTTGAACCGTCAAACGAGGCTCAGAGCTTGGTGGCCTCCTTTACAAGGAGCCTTTCCTCCATTTTAAACGCTCCTTGTCCCACCTCCAAGAGTTTTCTCAGGCCAGAGCTCTTTTGGGTGGGGAAACAGCTTTTTGCTGAGGGACAGGGGTCCTGGCACACGCCTCCCGGCCCCATCTCCTCCTTCCCGCAGCAGGAGCGGAGCCCGAGGCTCGGCCCCTCTCCTCTGGCTCCCCCCCCGAGCTCATCCCTTACCAGAGCTGGGAGCGTCCTGACTTTGAGCCCCTGCTCTACTGTTTTGTTTTACCTGTTGAACGAGTCACGGCTTCGTTAAGCACTCTCAGCTGATTTCTGTTAGAGAGACCGTTTTAGCTGCTACTCGGAAGAACAGCGGGCACCACTCCTCCTCCGCAGCCTGTGCCATGCTCACCATGAAAAGGTCAAACTCCTCTTCGTGCCGCGCAATCATCTGGTTGACCGTTTCGTCGTCAGGAACTTCGTCTTCTTCCTGCAAGATTTTAAATCCCCGATTCAATGGCGAGAGAAGGCGGCGCGGCAGTTCGTCCGCTCGGAGCACAGCACCGAACATCGTTACCATCCGACGCTTGTTCGGTTGCCCGTGAAAGATGTGTTTTTGGGTGGCCTCAGTCCAGTTTCTAGCGGACAGGTTATCCACGGTGCAAAGATCACCGTCAGAGCTGGCACGTGCGTTGGCAGTCTCAGCAGCAAGGCCGAGGATTGAATGGGCGTGGAGACTGAACAACCCCTCTCACCTTTAGAGGTGGTTCCTCCAACTCAGCGTTCAGGCACAGGGTTGAGGCAGTGTGGGGGAAGCTTGCACTGCCACTGCCGCTGCCCGCGCTGTATCTGTTCTGTGGATAAATAGAGGACTTCAGTCTCCAGGGCTGTCAATCCGGCACCTTTCACCGACGCTAAAAATTCACTTCAAATAGAAACAAGTGTTCATGCTCCTTTTTCCTTCTAGCCCCCACGCCCTTGGCCTCGAGGACGCACAGAGCAGTGGAGCAAAGCCAGCCACACGTTCGCCATTCGCGCTCTGGAGTAGGAGGAAGCTGCCTGCGCTGCCCCTTACCTCGTCCTGTTCCTCGTGCTCCAAGATAGCCTGGAGGAAGGCTCTTCGCTCGTGGCTCGAGGACTTCTGGTCAAACATGCCGGCTTGGATAACCTTCTGATCAACATTCAGCTTGTATTTGGCAGCAGCAAGGATCTTCTCCTCCACGCTGTTGACAGTGCAGAGACGGAGAACGCGCACTTCGTTCTGCTGCCCGATGCGGTGCGCTCGGTCTTGCGCCTGCAGGTCCTGCCGGGGAAGGGCGCATCGTTTGCTGAGTGATTTACAGCTGGCTCCCGCCGAGATAAAACGCACTTTATCCTCTAAATCATGGGAGACGCAGGCCGCTCCCTGAACCTCTCAGCGATCCCTGAGGACTACGGTACGCTCGCAGGGAATTCAGTTAACGGAAACCATTGGTACTGGTGGCCGCTCTCTCCTTAGGAGACCGAGCGTGGACGGGGAAGAAAATGACCATGCGGGCAATTGCAGCCAGAATTTGGGGATGGCTCTCTTGCCTCTCGCAGGCCGTCCATCACCGGGAGCATGCCTGCAGGTCTCCGCCAGCACTGGGCTTGGAGGATGGCAGAGTTTCAATGCCTCGACTCGTGCTGGGAGGAGGAAGGGCTCTCTGACCTCAGCTGCTGGCAGAAATAATCTCTAAAGGTTTACTGCCAGCGCAATGGTTCATTTAGCTGCATGAGACTCTCGGCTTGTCCTCCAGCCTGCCTCACCCGCCAGAACCAAGCCCCGCTCGCAGCCGGGAGGGCAAACGCCCAAGGTTCTTGCGCAAGACTACACTGCTGGCTCTCATCCCGGGGACACAGCTACGACACCGCAGCAGCGGACAGACAGAAACGGCAGCATTTGGGCGGAGGGTCTTCATCGTCAGGCTGGACTGCCAGCACCGGCTGCGCATCTCAGAGAAGTGCTAAGGCTCGAGAGCGAGCACGGCGCTCTTCTAGGCACGCGAGAGAGATGGCGCGGATGGAGCCGTCTTCTCCATCCATTTTGCTCGCTTTTATTTGTTTGTTTGGTGTTTTTGTTTTGGTTGGTTGGTTTTTTACCTGGTGAGGGTTCCAGTCGCTGTCAAAGATAATCACAGTATCAGCAGACTGGAGGTTCAGACCCAGCCCGCCAGCCCGAGTGCTCAGCAAAAAAATGAAGTACTCAGAGCCTGGCTCATTGAAAGTCTTTAACAACATGCCCCGGTCTTCTGCTTTAGTGGTTCCTAAAAACAGAGAGGAAGGGTTACTCCTGCCCTGACAGTCCCAAGATCTGGTGGGGTGGGAGGGCGAGGGGCTCCGCGGCATTCGGAGGGGGCTGCCCACCATCCGGAGGGAGCACGGGGGCTCAGAAGAGGCACTTGGGGTACCAAGGCCGTGGCGTCAGGGTGCTCACAGGCACCGCGCCAGCCATCAGGAACGACTGGCTCCAGCGGGGAAGGGAGAAGCCCGGTCGGGTGCAGGTGCGCGTCCTGTGAAAGGACGCCGTGGCAGGGTGGGTGCAGCCCAGCGTGAGGCAGGGCGGGGGGAACGTGCGGCCGCTTTCAGTAGAAAGACTTGAGAGAAAGGGCAAGAGGGAGAGGAATGGCTAAAGCAGGCGGGTGCTGCTGGCCTGACTCGGCATCTGGGCTGTCCACGTGCGGATCAGAAGATCTCCCAGAGCTCGGGACAGTGGTACTGGGAACGTGGCTGGTTTTAAGGCAGCATTTGGTACATTTGAGGCTGGGGTCGTTACGGGAGGTTGGCAGCAGCAGGAGACCGAGCTCAGCGATATGTGAGGGTCTCTCCCAGCCCGTCCTCCCCAAAACCATCCTCCTTCCGCTCTCGTTAGAGAAGCGCAGCTCCGTAAAGCACACGAAGGCTCTGCACAAGCCCAGGGGAGAGCTGGGGATGCTCTGGGGTGCGAGGTGAGCTCACCCTGCTTCACAGGGAACCATTAGAGATGCTCACACTCACGCCCGTTGTGGTGTGTAAATGCCTCGGCTCCGACTGTGCTGTGGGGCCGTGACTCTCCCTGCTTGGTGCTGGGGAAGGGGCATGTGGGGCGAGTTACTGCCCGACTCTGAGCGGAAAGGGCCGCACAGTAAGGTGCTGGCCACAAGCATGATGCTGCGCTAACACCCATCCCACACTGGAAGTCGTTAAATGTTGTGACCGAAGGAACACACAGCTCTGAGAGACTGATTGGAAGGGAGAAACCTTGGTTTCAATACTGCTTCAGTCTCGTTCTGCACCTCACCTTCTCAGGAGCTTAACGCTTCTCTCAACAGATCAATTCTTTAAGGAGTTAGCACCGCTCTTTGCTGGCAAAGAGGGTTTGGGTCTGCACAGACCTCAGCAGTCCCACAGCTTCGGGGGGCATCTTTACAGAATCTTTATTCTGTGGTTTATTCCAACCGAAAATGGTGAATTGACTTTCCTTTTCTCCCTACATTAGATTTGTGCACAAACTAAGCTGCACACCTGGAATCCAACTAATGAATTTATATTTACATTATTTTAATAATGTTATAGGCCAGCTGGCCCTTGACAGAATCCTTCAGGGTTTCAGAATTAATAGTAGATCGGCTGAATTTAAAAACGAAAACCGTAACTGAAGCAGCAGCCGATGATAATGTAGAAAGTCAAAGGCTGCACTTTATATCCTTCATCCTGCATACTGCAAGGTTTATTGCTTTAATTTGCATCCTGCAAGCAGGGTTAATTGCTTTACAACGTGCTGTTTGCTGCAGACCTATTTCCCTTGCAAGAGATGCCCGGTCAGTGAACCCAGAGGAGCTTACCTCACTGCTCAGCCCCACGCGAGGGGTTTATCCTCACCATGAGCCATAAGTAACAGAGGGGCAGCTGCTATCCCCGTGCATCAGAGGCACTCACCGTCCAGCCTGAGGTATTTGAATCCGCGATAAGCAAAATAATCTTCCATGATGGTCATGAGGGAGGTCATCTGGCAGAAGAGCAGCACCTTGTGGTTGGTGGCTCGCAGTTTGGGGAGGATTCTGTCAAGGAGCTCAAATTTGCCTGAGGCACGGTACAAATCCAGTCTGTGAGGGAAGAGAAGAGGAAAATAAGGATTTGATGCTAAAAACACAGTGTCTGCCTCGCATAAGGATTACTAGCGCTCACTGCAGTAGCACTACTGCATTTAACATGCACTGATAAACGACTTCACAAGGAAAAGCCACAAATACCTCCACTTATTATAACTCTAAAATACCCTACTTACCCTTGCACAATACCTCCTGTGAAGCCCAAGTGCTCGGAAAAGGATTCCTGGGATCAGAAAGAGAAACGATGTTAGAAACTGTCCTTGCACACAAATAAATCCAGCAAAGTAATGGAACTGCCCTAAAAGAGAACTCCCCCCGGGGTCAGGCAGGGAGGACTGGTGACGGCAGAGGTCCCGCTCCCAAAGTGCCTTGGGAAGCAGGCACAGGAACAGAGCGATTTTAAAATCTGCCTGGTGTCAGATGGCAACGCCCTGCTGCTGACACAGAGAGTTTGTGCCCAGAGATCAGGCTGAAGGGATACACCTGGTCTCGCTCTTTTTAGGTGATATTGCTTCACCGAGCTCACTTGAACAGATTTCAGACCATTTTGGGTGGCAAGAAGGAGCGTTTTGAAGGAAGCCCGATCGGCACAGTGCCGCGCTGAGGGCTGACGTTCAGCTGGCCAAGCAGCCAGGCCTGGCACTGAGGTGGTTAGTGGTCGGTCTGTGCCGCAGCCACAGGAGCTGTTTGGTTTATCTCCGTTTGGTTTACCTCCATTTAAGAGGGGGACAGAACAGTTTTGCCACATTTCCAGAGGGCGTGTGATCACTGCGCGTGCCAGCCCTGAGCCCACGTTACCTCTATATGCTGAAACATGTAGGGGTGGTTACAGATCTTCCGCAGCTGCATGATTGTGTTCATCAAGGTTTTCGTACCGCCTTTACCCTGCAGAAACAAGACGAAATTAGAAAGCTGAATTTCAGTTTGCTGATCGCAATAGCTATCCAGGTGGTCGTGACGAATATTCTGGACCTATTTAGCTGGGCGTTTGCAGCCCTGAGGCTCCAGCGCTGCCCAGATCTAGCTGGAGCTGTGTCTAGAGGCATTGGTCCTGCAGCGGGCCTGCCTGGGTGGGCAGCCAAGCTCTCCCCAGTTAGCGAGGGATGAAGTTTTTAATACAGACGTTAAAGTCACCTTGAGAATTCTAAGGAGCAAAGGCTGCTGAAAAGCCAGCTGCTTTGGGGGAGCGGAGCTGAAGAACATGGAAATTTTTCACCTCCAGCTTTTAGTTCAGATCAAAGTGTCTTTTTTATTTTTTCTTCTAATTAATTGCCATTTGACTTTCCGATCACTTTCAAAAGCAAGACAGTGGCCTCCGTGGGTTTCCTGGCAGCCGCAGGATTACACCCGCCACCACCCTCAGGGCTCATCTGGATGCGTGAGGGGTTCGCGCTGGGCCAAGCTCAACACCCACCCCCCCAGCCCGAGGCAGCCCATCCACTCGAGCCGGGTGCTGGCCCACAGCTCTGACACCGTCCCTCCGGGACTTCTTGCTTTGTTTTGCTTGTAAAAGGTGTTTTTGCTTTATCTGTTGATGTGGCAACTGAGGACAGCCGCAGAACAGACACACCCATTCCCGGAGGCATTTCCAGCCCCACTCTGACAGCGGAGGAATTTGCCAAAAGCAGGGACTTTGGTGGCCAGACCTTTTTGTCCTTCTCGGAGCCATCCGTGAGGAGCACCCCCTTGGCCTGCATGTGCCTGTAGAGGACCCTCTGCAGAGCAGACATGTCACACTTGATCACGTACTCCACCTGCAAGGACCAAGGAGAGGTTAATTCCCAAGGCGATGTGAGCGAGCACCTCCAAACCCTGAGATCCTTCTGGAGTGTGGCACAAACCCATCCACTTCTAAAGCCTGGGGGGACCCCAACTCCCTCGTTCTCAGATGAATCAAACCAGCCACCTCTTCCTGGAGCTGAATAAAGCTCCCCACACATGCCCTGAGATGGGGGAAGAGCAGGGCAGTTCATCCCAGCTGTTACCTTTTCAGGCAGCTGCGCTTCTACTTCCTTCTTCAGCCTCCGCAGCAGGAAGGGGCGCAGCACTTTGTGCAAACGCCGAATGATCAGGATGGTTTCTTCTTCGTTCAGGTCCACCTGCGTCACCAGGGAAGGGAACTGTTACACAAGGGAAGTTCCCTTCCTCAGCATCCCTCAACGGCAGCAAGATTCCCAGGGTCAGGGTAAGGCACAGCAACACATCGCTCTGCACGTGGCAGAACTGGGACACCAAAAGTCTCTTTGACGTAATCATCGCAATCTGAGGTTTCTACACTGATTTTTTTTTTTTTTTTAAGTTCAGGCTCACTTATCTTCCCCCGGCTGCCCAATAATCTGCTCTGCAAAACCTCAGCTGCCGCAATTCAACGGGAGTCGCTTCAAACAGCTCCAGGCTATTAACAGTGGCACCGACAGCACCTTCACCATCTGAGAACTACGCTAGCAAGAGCCCAACCGGCTTCTCCTGCCAACATTCAGATACCTCAGCATCAGGAGAACCGTTCACCTACCCTTATTTCCAGTACTCAATTAACACTCTGTATTTTCCAGTCTTCCAGTAAAACCCAGCCCAAAAAACCTACATTTTACAGGACAGTGCTCCACACCTTGTGAGTAGAAATTAAGAGATTTTTGCGAGCGTTTCCAAACACAAGCTACCCAAAACACCCGGTGGCCGATGACAGCCCTGACCGCCCCCCTGCCAGCGGCAATGGCCACCATCTGGCTTCCTGCCGTACCTTTTCTCCCGTCATGGCAAAAGGAGCATTAAACCACTGCTCAAACGTGCTACAGCTCTTGAAGATGGTCGGCAGGAGGAAATTGAGCAGGGCCCACAGCTCGGGGAGCTTGTTCTGCAGCGGGGTTCCCGTCAGCAGCAAACGGCGCGGAGCCACGTAGTGCGTGTTGAGGACCTGGGTGAGCTTGCAGTGGTGGTTCTTCATTCTGTGGCCCTCGTCCACAATCATGTACTTCCAGCGGATCTGCAGGAAGGAGAAAGGGGGTGTGAGCAAGGGATGGCGGCTCTCTGCACAAAAGCTATGACTGGAGAATCCCACCAACAGCCTTTGGTAGGCCCAGGCTTCCAGGAGAGATCCAAGCTAGCCGGGATTGTGGAAACCCACGCTGACTTCTAAGCTGCTGCTGGGGAACTGCTCCCATCAGGGCCAATTTGTGTCTCTGGTTCAGAGACGGACACGGAAGGAGTGTGAAGAAAGGAAGGATGCTAATGCCAAATAGCTGACAGAGACTGATGCCAGCTTTGGGGAATTTCAGTATTTCTTGAGATTTTTGGCCTTTAACAAATCAAATCATGTTTAACTCTCCACAATACAAAGGGAAAAGAGAAGACTGTTCCCTTCGAAGCCTTGCCGAGGCTTCAACACATCTTACAATCTGGGCAGACCCCCATCACCGAGGTAGGCAGCGCTGCAGAACTAATTCTGAGCGAGACTAAACACCTTAAACCCAGGGTTTTGACTTGGCGCATTGTCTGCATGCTTTTGAAACGGCACAACCTTTCCAGCCCAAGGGAAGCCTCAACATTTGATCTTTACCCTGTGGCTGCCGGCTAAGTACAGAAAAACCCCTTCACCACTCAGCTAGGGCAGAAGGGCAACGATGATCTTGTAGGGATTCTAATAAATATTCATTGTCCTATGAATTGCTTTATTAAAAGGGAAAAAATGATTTGCTGTATCACAGGATATGCAGCCAAAACCAACAAGAATGCTACATCAGTTCTGGCTGCTGAGGGTAAGCGGCAGCTCCTCGCCTCCTGCCACGTGACGACGAGAGACTCCAGAGATAAAAATCTCACTTAAGACGTCAGGATTTCTCTGACAGGGACCGTGTCGGTGATATCTGTGCAGCACCCACAAGCGCAGCGAGGACAGGCGATCCTCCTGCCGCAGCCCAGATAACACCAAACAGGGAGCTGCTGTTGCCTGCTGCTGGCAGGACTCACCTTGGCCAGGATGTGCTTATCTTTGATGATATATTCATAAGTAGTGAGCAAGACATTGAATTTCCCACTTCGGAGCTGAGGTACGAATGCCCGTCTTGCTGCTGGAGAGCCCTGGAGAAAGAATTTCAAACAGAAATGTTAAACCAGAACATGATTTCCAGGAGAAGAGAGATGGTGGGAGTAGTTATCAACATGAAACAATTGTTCCAGTTACAGAAAGGCAGCAAGAACATTTGTGCAGATGGTAGCAGCTGGATCCCTTCTGCTGTTAAGGAATGAAAACCAAATGTGGATTTCATCGACTTAGCGCCAGGAAGCATCCCAGCTTCTTTGGGATAATGGAAATATTGTTTGACTGGAAGGAAGAAAAGCGAAACTGGCACCCAAGGAATCCTCTTGAAACGAGTGGCCAAAGGAGCCCGGTAACTGCATGCAAAAATAACGCTGGTACTTGCCTTGTATGAGACCTTCACCACAGAAGGAGCCCATTTGTCAAACTCATATGCCCAATTCGACAGAGTTCTGGAGGAAAAAAAAAAAAAAAAAAAAAAAAAAAAAAAAAGAGAGAGAGAGAAATGGTAAAACTGGCCCTTGCACAATGGGGAATCACACCGCAGAGGCCTGGAGCTGGCACGGATGCCAGGCCAAGAAGTATTTTCTGTGCTGCGCAGGGCTGGGAGGGGTGATGAATTCAGGCACGGCACTTACGAGAGAGGTACTATAATGAGGAAGGGTCCGTTGATCCGTTTGTGCTCCATGAGGTATGTGATTAAAGCGATGGTCTGGATGGTTTTGCCCAGACCCATTTCATCTGCCAGGATGCCGTTCAGGTTGTTGTTGTACAAGGACACCAGCCACTCCAAACCTTTGATCTACGGGGAAAAGGGAGGGATCGAGGGATGAAAAAAAAAAAAATCAGACTGTAGACAGAAGAGTCGCATATCAGATGCACTAACGACCTGCACGCCCCACCCCCCGTCTTATGCATTATGTAGATGAGCTCCCTATACACTATTAACGATCTCATTTTAATTATTTAAAGCCAGTCACAGGCATTAATGTATTCCTCTCCTCTCAGGGCCAAGGACACACGCAGAGAGCCAACGTTCTTTGTTTTAAGCAGCGAGCCAGCCTGGCTCATTATCTCGCACCACACAGGCGCGCTGGCTCAGCCCTCAGCTCCCATTTCTTGCTACCAGGCTCGGCACAGCCTAAATCTCAGTGCCTCCCACCAAAACCTCCTGGCAGCGCTGCCAGAAACGGCGTGCCCGTGTACGGCAGGGCCGGCGCTCCCTTCCGCAGCCTCTCACCTGGTACTGCTTGAGGACTCCGTTGACCATCAGCGTGGACTGCTTGTCCACCCTCTCGGTGACCGCATGGGCCACAGCATAGTACGACTGCAGGCCCCTCGCCAGAGCTTGAGACACCCCGTATTCATCATCAACGTCTTGCTTAGCATTTCTGGGGCAGGAGGAGAAAGGAAAATAAAAATGGAGATAAGAAAGATGATCCCTTTGGAGAAAGCTCCTGGGGAGCCCCGTCAGTCCCAGGGTGGTTAATTTTCCCAATACGCGCCAAATTAGGTCTAATTTTGGGAAGACTGCTCTCAAAAACCGGGAGCAGAGCAAACACCGCCCACCGAATTTCGATCCTTTGACACAAAGCACGCAAGGTTCACGAAAGTGACTTTGAAACAGAAGGCGGCACGCCATGAGAGCAGGTTAAGAGGCAGGGCTCACTCGATAATGTGTCTGGCATCCACTTCTGAGACATCGTCGCTGTCTGGATCGGGGATCTTTTTCTTCTCCTCCACAGGCAGGGCAGGCTGAGCAGGTTGCGGTTGCTCCTCTTCCTCCTCCTGCCAGGAGACACAAAGCGCACCCTTCTGAGCACAAAGCCGCTTATTCTCCTTTATACAATGGAAACAGCAGCAAAACCTGCTCGGCCGCACTCAGGAGTGACCGAGCCTGTGGACAACAACAGTGTAGGACAGGCTCAGAAAACCCCAGGGGAAGCACTCACTGCCCCAGGAGCTCACAGACCCAGACTCTGCCCGCACAGGCACGTCCGCTAACAAAGACAGAGGCTACCAGAAGCACAGTCTCACGCTGTTTGCTTCTGGATGTCCAAAGAGTTACATGAGAAATATTTGGGAAGAAAACTGGGCAGCTAACGAACAGAGCTTGCCATCTCCCCCTGCCCCTCGCGTTCTTTACATGGGTTTTTGGGTTTATTATAAATACACTTATTTGAGCTGACTGACACAGATCTGTGCTGGAAAAAGTAATTCTTGAGATGAGCTTAGTGCGGTACATATGGTTGTCTCTTATTCTCTCAAAAACACTTAAAATACAAAAGCGTAAGGGAGACTGGTAGTATTTCTCCTTACCTCCTCCTCCTCTTCTGACCCACTTTCTTCACTGTCAGATCTTGGAGCTACTTCATATCTAATTAAATACAAATATTAATATTTAATTGCAAATCTGCTACCAACAGCACTCTACGCACAGCATGAGATCAGCACAGTTCTAGAAACCCTTGCATTAAAACTTGGATTTTGTTATCAGTATTCTTTTTTTTTTTTTTTTTTTTTTTTAATAGTAAAATGCTTATTCGTTTATTTTTCCCTCACTTTGTTCAAGTTTTCACATGCGCTCTCGGGAAAGCGTATGAGCCCGAGAGCCTGCATCCGGGACCACCCACCAAGCCTCCTGCAAGCCTTTCCCACACCATTTTGGGAGGCTGATGAAATCTTTCCTTCCCGATCTGCAGTCCTGCCGCTTCCAGCTCCCCGTGCTCCCCAAGGTTTGGGCCCAGGCCAAGTGCCTTCCTCCCCACCGATCCCATTCTGAACATCAATACCAGGCCACCCTGAACAGCATCGCTACAGCCACAATTGCAGCGCACGGCCGGAGCTCCCCATTCCCCTTCGAGCTCCGGCGTGCTGCAGATTGGAGGCAAAGGCATGGGGTGGTGGCCAGAGGAAATCTCCCATCGTTGCCCCCTCCCTGGGACTTACCCAGGGTTCATCTCCAGCCAGGCTTCCAGCTGCCCAGCCTTTGGGGCATCGGTGCCGGTGAGGATCTTGCCACTCTCCACGTGGATCACTTTGACAGGGAGGTCGCTCATTTGGCTTGTCTCGTCCAGCGGCTGAGGAATCAAAGTCAGGCTGCGGGTCAGTATTTTGATTTTTCTGCCTTGAAACAGAGCTTGCATTTACATCAACACCTACAGCTTCGACCAAACCCACCACAGGACCACTGCAACAACCGCTGGGAAGAACAAAATGGCCGACCGCTTGAAATATCACATCACCAGAGGACAGGCAAAGCTCAAAAGCTGACGAGATTTAACATTTTGCTTTGAAAAAATCGAAGTAGAAATGAAGAATCTTTGTGTGGGAAGGCATATTCAGATGCCAAACTTCATTCACACGGGAATAATTAATTTGAAACATCACTGAAAAGCTCTTCTGCTCGCAAGGGGTTTTGCAAAGTCCCAAGCACACAAAGTTCAACGCACAGGGTTGATCCTGGTACGTCGCCGGGGCCGCTCAGACGTGCAGAGTTACGGATCCCTCCTAGGTGACATGAATCCCAGCCTGACCAACCTGTCCAGGCTCACACGGGGAGAGGAGGAAACCAAGCTCCCTGATGTCCTAAATAGTGAACCGCCCTCCCCTGCGGCAGGTCTAGAGCCTGTCTGAGAAAACTATTTGTGTCGAGGATGGGCAGAGAGATCGCTCCATCCTGGTGTAAGTTCTATTTTAGGAAGTCTCAATTTAGCCACCCGCTGCATTAGATCTCATCATCGTAGTCAGCCTTGCAGTGGGGAGGATTGTAACGGGCCTTTTCAGCACGTGGCTGACGTTTCCTACCCTACTTGGCACGGTGTGAAATAAGATTATTGGGCTTACTTCGCCATCTGGTCCAATCGCCGGAGTCTGCCCTTCCGCATTCTCTGCCTTCTGAAAGAGAAGGAAGATGGTTGTTAGCGACCCAGTGCCGAAGGAAACGACAAAAATGGCGCGTCCGCAAAGACGTTATTCCAGCTCCACGTGAAGCTTCGCTTTCAACTCACCTTCTTTTTCTTTTTCTTCTTCTTCTCCTTGGCCACCTGTGCGGCCTTGTGTTGCCGGACCAGCTCCGTCAGGTTGGCTACGTACTCGTCCGTCTGCTGCAGTAGGTAGGCCAAGCGCTTGTCTTTCTTCTGATCGATGAGCTTGCGGTACCCCTCCTCATCTTCAGCCTACGGAAAGGAGGATCATTAACAACCTGCTAAGTGAGCTGAGCCCTCTGCGCCCACCCTGAACACGTAACAGCTCATCACGTGCACGCGATACATCGCATGCACACACGCAAACCGCTTACCATCAAACGGCGCATTCTCTCCTTCTCGATCCTCTCGTTTTCCTTCTTCTGCTCGCGCTCCGTGTTGGCGTGGTAAGTAGCCACTGCCTTGGTCAGCTTTTGAATTTTGCCTGTGACGGAGCGATGGTATTCCTTGAAATCTTTAGCGTGCTGGAGAATGCTATTGAGGTATTCCTGCAAGGAAAAGGAACGGCAAACAGGCGGCGTCAGGACTCGTGCACTTAGGTGTTCTGCTAAGTTAATATATCTAACGCCACAAACCAACCAAGATTGACTCCTCTCATATTTAACAGAGCAGAATATTGCAGTTGGAAGAGACCTACAATGTTCATCTAGTCCAAATGGCAATCATCTAGTCGAAAGAGGATCTTTCTCTAATCCCCTAAAAAAAGGGGAATTCCCTAAAAAAGTTCAGCCCTGCCAGCTCCCGCTGCCCAACTCCTCCGGTGTCCCTGAAAATGGCATGTGCAGCACGTCACTGCTGACCTGGTGCTTCTGCCTGCGTTTCCGTTCTTGCTCAATCTTCTGCTGCTTCTCCAGCTTCTCGGTGATGCGAGCCTCGCGCAGGGACTGCCGCTTGCTGCGCTTGTATGCCTTAGCGTTCAGGGCCGTTTCCAAGGCTGTGTCTCGCCTCATGCACACCACGACTTCCTGACGCAACTTTTGGAGAGATTCAGATTAAAAAAAAAAAAAAAAAAAAGAAAAAAAAGGGGGAATTAATTCCACAGGCGATGCTGCAAAGTATTACAATAGCGTGGGTTTTGTGCCACCCACAGCTCCCACACACAGCAAGTTAATAAACCAGATTCCTTTGACAGACAGCTTACCTGTCGCTGAAAATTAAGCAGCCTTAGTGCTTTAAGTTCAATGGTAGCTTTGGTTCTCAGGTCACCAGCCAGGGAGCCAGGAAGGTTTTCCAGCTCTTGGATTCTGTGAGCAATGCGAGCCTGCAGCCTGTAGAGGGAAGGAGACGGGATTTCACAGCAGGCAGGGACCAGCACAACGAATTCACTTTCAATCCTCTCCTGATGAGAAGCTATCAAGTACAGCTCTGATTTGTGGAGGCCTTATGAGAGGCTCTTGGCAGCTGAGCGGCTGCTCAGCAACCCGTTTTAACCAACTGGCACAGCAGAGATGCTCCCCCCGCCAGCAGACAGGCACCTGCGGTCTCTAATAAAACATCAGCATGGTGACAGTCCCTGGAAAGCAGGAGGGACGAGATTTTGGAAGGTGCCTTGAGAAGCTCCAAGGAAAACGTACACCCACTCGTCCCTCCAGATCTCTCCACGTCGCATGTTAAGAAGAGGTAAAACAGGATGGGGAATCGTTAGGATATGCCTCAAGAGGACGAAAAGTACCGGTGGTGTGAGGAAGGTCAAGAGTGAGCCGCTCCGGACCCCATAACCCAAAGCATGGCATAGCCCCTACCTGTACTCCCTCTCCTGCAGGATTTCCACCGGGTCAAGTCCTCTGGGTTTCTGGATGGGTGTGATCCGGTTCTGCTTCTGGTGGAGCTGCACCATGGGGGCCGGCTGGGCCGGCTGCCCGGGAGACTGCGTCTGGGGCGGCATCACGGGCGACGCCGCGGGAGGCACCGCCGGGGGGGCTGGCGAGGGCCGGCCGGTGGGCTGGGGAGGAATCAGTTTCTGAGGTGTGCTAGTGGGGGCTGCAGCATTTGCCATTGGTCCTGTGGAAAAACAAACCAGAGCGCCGTCAAGAAAGCAGTGAGGAAAAATACTGAGTTGCCTCCCTGTGTAAAGGGAAGCAGCTCTGCGTACACAGAGCCCGGCTTCGGCACAGTTTGCTGGCTTCCCTCTGACCTGAAGCCACTGCCTCTCTGCTGCACCATAAATTTAGCAGCAAATAAACCCAACGGCCTCCCTCCCCAGACGAAGCCATTAAACTCTGAACGGCCGGCTCGGAGAGCACACACAGAACCTCATAAAGCTCGAGCGGAAGAACGAGCTGATTACGGCAGCCCTTCAGAGAGCTCAGTCACCGTTTACAGGATTTTAACCAGGAATCTCCAAGCTCCTTCCACCCCAGCGGCACGGAGCACCAGTGGTGGGCTTTCCCCCTGCCCCGGCACATCACTTTGTTAACCACCAGCCCCTAATGGGCTCATGGTTCCATGTCATGGTTTAAGGCAGTTTTGCTGCCAATGAGCCCCGGGTCTCACCTTCCGGCCAGGGCTTGGGGGGGCCGCCGGGGGGTTGCCCAGGCATTCCTGGGGGAACTCCTGAGGGTCCGGGAGGGGGCATGTTAGGCCCTCCTATACCTGCAGAAGGGCCAAAAAAAGAGACAGAAAGGGGGGGGGGGGGGAGGGGAAGAGAAGAAAAAACCACATTAAGATGTTGATCTTTGTGTGTGTTTACCAGGAGCAAAGTTTATCCTCCCGCTTAGGAGAGCCTGAGCAGCACGGACGTCTTTTTGCAAGCACATAACCCCCCAGGCATGCCCCCCCTGCCCATCGGAGATGGCACCGGAGGGATGAATCAGCCCTCCCACGCCCCAAACTGCCTGGAGGAGTCTCTCTGCCTCCCTGCTTCGACAGCAGCCGGGTGGGATGAACCTGAAGTCCCAGTCCCCAGAAAGCTAACGGCCACGAATCGGATGGGCTTTGCGAGAGGTGCAAACGGAAAACCCAAACTGGGCGACACTAGGGCAGTGGAGAGGGTCAAACTGTGGCAAACCGGGGTAAAACACCCTTCGGCCATCAAAACCCCAGTGCCGCCAGGAGGAAAGCTGATCCCTCCCCAGGGGCAGTGCTCACCGTGAGGTCTGTTATAGTTTGGAGGTGTCGGTCCTGGTCCAGGCCCTTGTACTGGTCCTTGCACTGGTCCTGTCCCGGACACGGAGGGCGGAGGTAGTGTCGGCATTTGCTGCTGCATTCCAGGCATGGGTCGCTTCCCCTGCACCGCCATCTGAAGGTGGTCGGGGAGGGGCTGGCCTCTGGCCAGCATCTTGTAGGCCATGATCTGAGCTCTCAGCTGGTGCAGCTGGTTCTGGTTAAAAGGGGTCGGGCCCCGGTTCTGCTGCCCCAGAGCTTGGGGGTCAGTGCCATCCAAGGGGACTCCTCCGGGGCCCGAGGACATCTGAGGGCCAGAGGACGGACCGTTAGCCGGAACCGGACTCGAGGCGTGCTCGGAGCCGCCGAGTGGAGAAGGGTAACCTGGAGGGAGAGAGCCAGTTAGACGACAGCGAGGCGCTCGCAGCGATGGGGATGGGAAGACCAAGTTAAAAGAAAAAGAAGAAGTACAGAAAACTCCTCCCCAGTGAAGCCTGCACCTGGTTTAAACCTGAAAAACCCAGGAGTGCTACATCCTTCCCAAAATGAAGGATTTAAAGCAAGCAAAGTTCCTGGACAGGAGCGGCTGTGTGGGAAGAGGGCGCTCGGCGTACAACGCCACACCGATCTTGGCACAGAGGAGACCGGGACACAAGGAGGGACAGATGGTCCTTCTCCCAGTTTGACCTTTCCATGCAATTCTTTGCTCGTTTTCATGACTATCCTAACAGACACCAGATATAAATAGAAGAGTGAAGCAAAGAGACACAGATGCTCTGGGAGCTCCAGACTGATCCATAGCCCCATCCCCATGAAAATAAGACTCATTTTTTTAAAGAAACCAACCTTGAGAGTGTTGATCCATCGGGCTTGGAGGAGGACCCATTCCTGCGTGCCCGCCGGGCCGCATTCCCATCCCTTTCATCTGGCTGTAGCGAGGATCATCGGTTATTCCCTTCTCATGCATGGAGTCCATGGGCTGCAGGAGAAAAGCAACACCCCAAAATCAAAGACCTAGCTACACCATTCCCAGAGACAGAGGAAAGCCGAGCGCAGGGAGCTGCACCGCGTGACGCTGGCCGTGCGGAGGCAAGACGCGCTCCAAAGGCAGTAAGGATTCGCCGCTCACAGCGTGCGTGTCCAGACGTTGCCAACAACCTCCTCAAAACGAAAACCTATTTGCTGGCAAAATACCGTAGACCACAGCGAACCACCCACATTAAGTGGTGGGGAGGGGAAGAAGCACAAGGGGATGTTAAAAGAAACCTGAAATTGCTTAAATGCTGTGGCTGTGTGGTTTTTCCCCAGGTCTTTCAGCTGATGATGCTGAAGATGACTGAACAGGCTATAGATTGAAAGAACTGAGAAAAAGGGGATTTAGATGATGAAATAAAACAAAAAACCCCAAACGCTTTGGTGGTAGAAATGGAAAGGGAGAAGGGAGGCTTGTTTTCCCTGAGCTGACAGAAACCTTCATTAGATGTTTCACTCTCCTTCCTTATTTAGGAATTAAACTCCTCAGCCCCCACTCGCAATCTAGAAGCAAGCTGAAGAGACAGGTACGATACCCTGGTATTTGTGCTAAGCAGATCGCATAAACTCAACTCTAAACGGTTCACTTCTCAGGCTTTCTGCCTCAAGGGAAATACGACGCGTGAGCATCCAAAAAAATAAATCAACAGGAAAACTAAGCCACCTAAACCATTTTTTCCGTGTTCTACCGAAGCGGCAGGTATTTTTTCAGTGCTGCCGGACGGCAGCCTCCAAAATCCCCCCTCACCTTGTGCATCTGATGCATGTTGTCCTGAGCGTAGCCCCCCGGCCCCTGAGGCGGCAGCGGGTGTCCTGCCGAGGGCGGTCCGGGGCTGGGTCCCATCATACTGTGTGCGGAACCGGGAGAGGGTCCCGGGCTGGGTCCCAACATGGCGCCTGGAGACGGGCCCGGACCCGGAGAGGGCCCCGGGCGAGGCGTTCCTCCCATCGGAGGATCTGGAGTCGACATCTTCACAGCGGGAGCTGGGAGGGGGGTCCTGTCGCCAGAGAGCTCGTCTCAGCCGGAGCTGCCGCGGCTCCTGGAAGAGCCCCCGAACCGGGCACAGAAAAGGGAAACGAGGATTAGGTACAGGCAGCTGCCCACACGCGCTCGCACGGGGCATGTCACCCAGAGCAAAGCCCTTACTAACGAACCGAGAGCACGTCAGCGACCCCGGCCTTGCGGGCTTTGCAAAGCCAGCGGCATTAGGAACAAGAAGACGACTTCCAAATCCATCCTCCTCGCAGCACAAGCACTGAATATTCCCGGGATTTGGGCAGGAGCAGACAGCATGCTGTTATCCGGTCCACACGGAAAGTGTTTGATCAGCTGAAGGGGTTTTATACCAGTTCTGGGAGTGATTTTTTTTTCCACTAACATTGAAATCAATTTGAAGTCGCCTCGCACTCGCTTCAGCTTCCGGCAAACCTAACTCCAGAGATGTGGGTTAAGCCAAAATATCCTGCTGGGAGCAGGCAGGGAAGCATCGAAATCCAGCACCTAAATGGTCCAGAGACTCATTCAAGTTAAATGGGCAATTTGCGTTGAAAAGTGTCGCTGTTACGCAAGAAACTAGAATTTCTGGTTAATTCAGATGTAGCATAGAAGAACTATTAAAAAAAATTGGACACCCATCCCAATTTGGGGTTTGGAAACGTATTTGCCATTACAGCAAACAGGCCGGGGACGCAGAGAAGCCCAAATCCATCCTCTGGTCCCAAAGCGGGATCAATTCCACCCAAAGCGCTATTCCTGCTGTGGGAACTCTCACTTCTGCAATTGCAAGTATAATCCAAACTAAAAAAAGAAAATGAGAGTGGACATGTCTGCCTGGCGAGTGACATCAGATTTAATTTATTTCCCCTTTAACGTGAGGTTTGACGAAAGATGTAACGGGAGGGATTTTTGCCTCGAGGGATTTGCTCAGGGACCAGATCTCGCTTTGATCAATAATTACGACTGACGTCACTTTTGCAGGCTGGGAGCCGTTATGGACAGCGAGGGTGAACATCGGCTGCGAGATGAGTGGTTCCTGGCTGAGCCGAGGGTCGTGGTGACGGGGGGTACATCTGGCTGGGGCCAGTCCTGTTCAGTATCTCTATCGATGACCTGGAGGCAGGAGTCAATGCACCAGTTTGCTGCCGATACTAAACTGGGAGGTGTTGTCAGCTCTCTGGAGGGAAGAGAGGCCGTGCAGAGGGATTTGGATAGATCAGAGCATCGGGTGATCATCAACGGCATGAAAATTAACGAAAGCAAATGCCGGATTCTGTGCCTGGGACAAAGTAGGGCCAGGCAGAGGTATAGATTGGGAGAGGAGCCGCATTTGGGCGATGCCCTCCATGACATTAACTTTTAAAGGTCAGCCCTGAGCGGTCAGGCAGCTGGACGGGATGATCCTCACAGGTCCCTTCCAGCTGAACTACTCTACTCGCAACGAGGGCTTGGAAATTGCAGAAACAGAAATTATTTTGACTTCAAAATACGGTGGAAAGTGGAAGTGTGGGGTTGGTTTTGTTTTGTTTTTTTTTTTTAGGACTGCAGATGGTTGCGATGAACACAACGCCCGGTTAACGTAGGAGAACAGCTATTGTCCTCGGCTCTGACCACGCTTCTCTGTGCAGAGCCCACCAGGATGAGCCGCGGGGACGGGAATCTGCAGCATCACCCCATTTTCACCTAAAAACGCAGCTGTGCCGCAGCTTCTGCGGGATATAAAATCCCCATTTGCTGCCCGAGCCAGATTAAAAGATTTGCTTGCTGGCGAGGCAGACTATAGAAGTTAAACTTGATGTAAAATAAGGATGCGGCGTTACCATGTCCAAAGCTGGTGGCTTTCAGAGCGGTGAGGCCAGGGAGAAACACACGTGCGTGCCACCAGCATCTGCTCGGGCTGCGCCAGAGCAGGTAAATGCTTGCAGCCACCTGGGAAGGCAAATCCACGTCTGGGTTTCACGCTCTGATGCATATTGCAGCTGCAAGAGTGAAGAGGAACCGTAACCAGAGGATCCGAACGCAGCAGCGTGGCCGGGAGGACGACGCAGGGCTGAAGACATGGCTGGCAGAGGTGGCTCTCTGGCATGTGTGTTGGGCAAATGGACCTGCCCTCCGTCCCGGAGTTAAATCTGCAGAAATCCTGGGCTCGGAGGGAAAGAAACTTGTGAGGCTTGCTGCGCTTGCCATCTACGGTCAGAGGACGACAGAAGGGTGAAACACTCCTTTTTTAAGGTCAGGTAATATTACAGCTCCTCCAGTATTCATCTTGAGCGCTTCCTTCTTTTTTACATCTACACTGGAAACACCACAGCACAAATTAGGGACTTTTCTCAAGAACTAAACGGATTTTAAGAGGTGACTGGAGATACTTTTAGGCTGCGCAGGATATCCAGTACAACCCTAATTAACATGCTCCTCTCTGCGCTCAAGAAGAAGCCTAATGAGTGCAGGGTAGACGATCCCTCGCCGAGCCGCTAACCCTCCCTTCCGAACCTCTGCCAGCTGGGAGCCAGGGCTGGGTGGCGTTTCATCCCGATTTGTTCTGGCAATTTGTGGTTGTGGGTGTTTATTTTCCATTTTCCTCCCGTGCTGTTGGTAAACACGATGGAGCCAAGCGCTTCCCACAAACACGGTGTGGAAGGGAACGATCATGCCTCAGACCACAGGAGCTCTCGGATTCACACTTGTCCCAGAGCCAGGGGAATTCAGGCGCTTGTGTTTTCACACAAAAAGGTGCAAAGTGGCCGTTAAAAAGCAGAACACACCTAAAATCTTCCCCTTGTCCTAAATCTGTTTGGCTCTGTAGCAGTGCCAAACCCATAGATTTAATAATCTTAAGGATCTGCGGGCTGCGAAAAGGGTAGGCGGCCTCCAAAGTTCACGCTCATTTCCTGCTGGAAAATCCAGACTTGAGCAAAACGGCGGTGATTCCCAGGACACAGAGCAGCCACTGGGGAGGGAAGCTTCCCAAAATATCGACACAGGGCGTCCCACGCTCACGCGGGAGACAGGAAACGTCTTTGGAGGCGAACGGAAGCACCCTTCATCTATTAAAATGTCTTTTGGTGCTTGTGAAAAGCCGTACACTCGCCTCCGCTCTGGGGATGCCTTTTTCTCAGGCGATCCTGCTCCTGAAGTGGCTTTGAAAGGACGCAGGCACATCTCGTCTTTTAAAAAAACGTTATGGCTCTCCAGGTTTTAAATTTCCCAATTTAAAAGAAAAGAATATTCAATACTCACATCACTTGCCGGCACTTCTCGAATCGTTTGATCGCTGCCTCGCTAGCGTCAGAAGGGGAAGAGTGACAGGACCTCAAGTCACAATCGCACTGAGGGTTTCAGCGTTCACAGGCACGGAAGGTAAAGGGAAGAGAAACGCGACGGGTGGCCGTTTTCACTCATTTTCGCTGTTCCGAGCGCATCGCTCTGCCACGCAGCTGTGCCAGTGCCGGGTACCATGAAAATTCAGCTTTTACAGCTGCAGAGCCTCTCGTCTCCAGGCTGAGGGGCCAGCCCATCCGCAGGCACCCGCGACAGAAGGCAGGGATTTATCCCCAAGTTAAGTCCTTCCAGCCCCAGAGGAAAACAAAGGCCGCAGCAGCCGTTTCCCTCTCCTCTTGCCACAGCTAACGAGGAAGCGAGGACTAATGAAGCATTTCAGAGAGGAACGGAGGGACACTACCCGCCTACCAACAGGCAACTCAGCCCTGCGCGAGCAGGAGCCGTGCCCCTGGCGCTGGTTTTTCGAGGAGAAAACCAAAATAAACAGCATACTTCAAGGAACGTTACAGAAGTATGAAGTACTTTTTCATTAAAAACCAAGGTCTGCTCTTCTCCGGCGCTGCTGGAGACCCAAACCTGGGCCAGCACCAGCATTGCCTCTCCACTGCAGCAATTTTATTCTTATTTCTAAGAAAAACCCATCCGACCCCCTACCACCACCCACGGGGACGTCTCTGACCAGCGCTGGGTGCTCCTGAGGCGAGGAAACCCGAAATCCAGGCACCTACCTATGGGCATGGAGGTCTCTGACACCTCGCAGAGCAGTGCCGGCGTGGGGCGGTCTCGGGATGACGAGCTTTTAACGCAATGCTGCAGGGAGGGAAAAACGGCAATTAATCGGCACCCGTTGTTATCCAACGCCTGGCTGTGCTGCACGGCAAGAGGAGAAGGGCGCTCCTCTCGATTTCGCTTAGTCTCGGAGGAGAGGCACGTTAGCAAGCGTTAACGATGCGCGCTACTTGTCAGCCTGTTAAAGGTGTAAAGTTAAAGATGCACAACTAATTTGATGGGTTTTTTTGGAAATTTGCTTACTTACGGGTAAGTCAACGCCTGTAAGAAGGTGCGGGAGAGGGGAACATGGCACCGCTTCCCCTCCTGCCTCATCTGCACCTCCTCTGAGGTTACAAACCCACAGAGGGAGAAGCTGTCCGTCCATCCATCCTGCGAGTGGCTGCTGGTGGCATGTGCCAGCGAGGCCACCGGCACGTAGAAGACACCGTGCCGTGCAGCGATAGCCGTCCCCTCCCCGCGGTGAGCCCTGGACCTCCCCGGGGGGGATTTTGGGGATGGAAAGGGGCGAGGGCATGGCACGGTGCCACACAGGCACGGTGACAGCCTGGTGATGGCAGCCACAACCGCGCCGTAAACACACAACAATCAATTAAAGAATTAAAATTAATAACCTGCACATTCGCTAAGGCAACAGAGCTTTCACGTGCTCCTGCGCAAAAATATATCTCACTCCTTTCCACGACTGTAATTTGAATTTTTTTTTTTTTTTTTTTTTTTTTTTTAAGAAACCTAGATCATAGGCTAGGAATTGTTATTAAGTCCTTGATTGCAGGAGGGAAAAAGCCTTCCTTAATTAATTCGAGTCATTTGTCAGTGGTGACTCCCTTGGTTTGCCTATTTGCGAGGCCTTTCAGTGCGTTTTTGTAACGTATAGAGCCAGGAGAGACAGCTAGGTGAAAAATAAGTTGCTTCTCTGAAAACACAGTTTATTTTGTTTGCAAGCCCAGTGCCGGTCAGTTAAAATCGTCCCTGAGAGCTCAGGGTCAGCTCAGCCCCGAGTTTTCTTGTCTCGGGAGAAAAGGTTACAGGATTTTTAAGCTTTTCTAAACTTTTAGTGCCGAAACAAGCCCAGAAGCTCAACCTGTGCAGGGGGTAAACGAAACAGGCTGCTCATTTCTTCGTTATCTCAGTGCAGCTCATGAATTTTAAACGGCAGCTGCACGAATCCCTTAATTACCACCCCCACCCCCCACCTCCTTCAGACTCTGATCTTCGAAGGAGGAAAATAGAAATTATTCTAAGAGGAGAAATTAGCAGCAGAGTCCCTGGGCTCGCTCACCCATCTTCCCTCCCATCCCAAGGGCAGGTGGGTCGGCAGAGCCGAAGCGGCTCCGTACTGGGGCAAAATCACCCACCAATCTGGGGAAAAAAGGAAAAAAAAAACAGGGAAAAACCCTCCTAACCTGTATAAAACCTCTGTCACCCCCCTACCTCGCTGGGGAAAGCTAAAAATCACGCTCTGCTGGCGCAGGAAAACACCACATTTCACCTCAAAAGATCTGAACGGCACACGAAAATAACTTTAGAGTTATTTTTCCCCAAATCAGGAGCTTATTTATAAAAATAATTACCAAAGGCTCAGTGTTTCTCAGCAGCCCAATGCCGCAGGGATCTCCCCGCAGGATGATGCTCGTGCCCGGCTTTAACGCATCGGGAATCCACAGCGCCGGAAAAAGGGACGCCTTGGTGACTGCACCCCCAAAATCCCCCCCCATGCCAGCCAGAAGCCCCAGAAGCAACCCCGAGGGACCCCCGACAGCCCTGAGGGACCCCCCGACAGTGCCAATGGCGACACCACCTCAAAACAAAAGACCACGGCGCTGAGGGCTGCGCCGCCAACAAAGGGGAGGCAGATTCACCCCCCGAAACCGAAGACGATGGCTGAGACACCCCCCTCCCCCCCCCAATCCGTTGCGTGGGCACCGGCACACGCTCCTCGTCCCTGTAAATGAACGGGTGTCGGGCTTGTCGGGCTTTGTGTGGCACCAGGGGATTTCTGCAGGGCTTCTCACTAACAAGCATTGTGATAAAAACCAAAACCCCCCTCTGCGACATCCCCCTCCCAGGATGAGGCCCTCGCTGCACCCCATTCCCACTGGTGACGGCGGCTGTGCCAGATCCCCCCGATCCCCCCCCACCGAGGGCAGCCTTTGTGTTGGGAAGGTGATGGATTCCCAGGGGACAGAGGCTGGGGCAGCTCCTGGAGGAGCCCGGGCAAGTACCCCATCCTCCGGCACACGGGTACTGTGACTCCCTGCCCTGTGCCACCCCCCCCCCAGAAAGTAGGGGGGGGGGGGGGGGGAAATAACCAATCAATTAATTTTAGGGATGGGGAGACGGGAAGGGATGGGAGAGATGGGATGGAGGGAGGCTGATCCCAGCATCTCAGAAATGAGGCGAGGCCCCCGCAGCCTGAGGAAGAGGATGCTGAGACCCAGAGAGCACCCCAAAACCAGCTGGGGGGTGGGTGGCAGAGGGTGTGACAGTGACAGCAGCTAGGGAGGGTCCTGGTTTGGGAGGAAAAGGGCAAGCACCCTGGGAGAACAGGGGTTTAACGGGGAGGGGGGACTGTGTCCTCCAGAAGGACAAACAAAGCCCTGACGGGAAGAATCACTCAGGGAGGATGAGGAGGATGGGGCTGGGGGGGTGGGGAGATGCCCCTGGGGGGGGGTGCATTGCCCCCCTGAGAGGGGGGAGGAGGGTATAAAAGAAGGGGTGACGCAGATCCCACATGGGCAGCGGGGCTGGGGGCACTGGACACCTGGCGGGTGGGGGCAGGGGGGGAAAGGCTGGATTTGGGGGGAGGGTGCCCCCATTTTGAAGGGGAACACGGAAGGAGACTGGGGAGCAGCCTGGGGTGGGGGGGGGCACTGCAGTGTCCCCGACCCCCAGCAGCAAAGGCGGGGGGGGGGACAAGGGGGGGAGGACGGGGGCCCCCCCACAATGGGGAGATGGGGGGGTCTGGAGGAAGGAGGCTGGAAAGGGGGGTGCCGATGGGGGGGAGGGCCACTGAGGGGTTGCTGTACGGGGGAGACTGAGGTGGATGAATGAAGGAGTGAAAGGGAGGAGGATGCTGGGGGGGGTGGGGATGAAGAGGAGGGATGCTGAGGGGGCTGAAAGAGAGACTGAAAGGGGAGCGATGATGGGGGGGCTGAAAAGGGGGATGGATGCTGTGTGGGGGCTGAAAAGGGGGTCTAAAAGAGAAGATGAATACTGGGGGGGGGCGCTGAAAAGGCGGGGGGGAGATGCTGAGGGGGCTGAAAAGTGGGGGATGTTGGGGGGGCGAAAAGAGAGAGAGAAAGGGAGGGGGGTACGGGGGGGGCTGAAAAACGGGGGGGGTGGCTGGGGGGGGGAGAGAGGGGGATGCTGTGGGGGGCCGAAGGAGGGAGGGCACAAGGTCGGGCTGATGATGATGATGGCCGATTGGGGGAGGGGGGGGGTGAGAAAAAGACGCGGAGCCCCCCCCCCGCCCCCGAACAATGGGCAGCGCGGCCGCAGCAGCAGCGCTCCGCCGAGCTCCCCTGACCCTCCCGGGCCACCGTACCCCCCCCCCCAGCGACCGCCGCACCCCTCCGCCCCTTCCCACCCCTCCCTCCCTCCCGGCCCCATTCAAGCCCAGGCTCCGGCCTCACCACCCTTGGTAGAGGCCCTACCGGTCCTTACCGCGCTGACCGCCGGAGGAACCGCTCGCAGGGTCCATCCCCACCGGCCGGCCCCGTCTCGCCAGGCGCGGGGGGGGGAACAAAGGAGCCGATCGCCGCCGCCGCCGCCGCCGCCTGAGGGGAGCGACGGAGACGCGCGCTCCCGCCACAGGCAGCCAGCGCGCGTGCGCGCCGCCTCAGCGCTTCCCTCCCCCGCCCCTCTCTCTCTCTCTCTCTCTCTCTCTCTCTCGCGCGCGCGCCCCGCCCCCGGCCGACCAATAGCACGGCGACCTCCGCCAGCGCGGCCAATGAGGGCAAAGGGAGGGGGGGGGTGGGTGAGGAGAAAGGGAGAGCGCGCGCGCTGCCCCCCGCCCCTTCGCCTCGCAGCAGCCAATGCGAGCGCGGCGAGCCCGCCACCTTGGTGGTTGGGGCGGGGGGGGGGGGGGGGCGGTAGAGGGCGTGCGCTTGGACCAATAGGAAGAGGTGAGGTGCAGCCGGCGGGGGGGGGGGGGGGGGGGGGAGGCTCGCCCCACCCTCTCGCCGCGCGGGCAGCCAATGGGAGGCGCCCTCGGGTTCTTTCCCCCCGCCCCTCTCCCTTCCGCTCCTTCGCCCGCCTCTCTCCCGCTCTTGCGACCAATCCAGCGCGGCGCCACGGGCCTGGCGCGGGCTCGCTCCCCGCCGCAGCCAATGGGACAGCGAGAAAGGGGAGCGGGGGGGGGGGGTGGGTGAGGGGGCGGGGAACGAGGCGCGTGCCTCGTGCCGGCCACTCGCGGAAGCGGGGAGGGGAAGGCGGGGGGGGGGGGGGGGGAGGCGCGCGCGCGCGCCTCAGCGGCGCGTGCTCTCCGCCTCTCTCCCCCCCCCCCCCCCGACGCATGCGCAGTGACCGCGCCACTGCGGCGAAGGGGAGGGGCGGGGGGACCCCGAGGATGGGGCCTGTGAGGGCTGGGGGGGGGTCCCCAGGGCAGGCAGGGCCCTTAGGCAGCCAGACGGGCATAAACGCGAGGTGATTTGATTGAATTTTGGGGCTCCCCCTGCCCCAAACCCCTGTTTTACAGCCCAGACACCCCCCCCCAAACCCAGCCCCCCGCCTGGGGGGGGCCGTCGAGGCTGGAAGAGGCCTCGCCGCGCTTAAACCCCCCTCGGTACCGTCCGGCTTCGCTGACGGAGAGACCCCAAATTGCGGAAAGTTTGAAAAAACGGGGGAAAAAAGAAACGGCAACGGAGCCCCGGCGCGTGCCCGGCGCGACGTCGTCCCCCCGCCCCGGGAAATCGGGGGGGAAAAGGGGCTTTTGGAACCCAGAGACGTCGCTTTTCCAAAGAGTTCCAACCCGTGAGGGGAAGGGAGGGCGAAAAGCATCGATCTGGGGGGGCAAAAAGAGGAATAATTAAGCCCGAGTAATGAACCGACCGCCGCTGAGGGCTGCCGCTCGTTGGCACCGGCTATAATTAGCAGCTCCCAGCGGTGTTATTAATTATGTCAGAGACGTGTGTATCTCCCCCAGCGTTCCCAGCGCGGCTTAATTGCCGAAGGAAATTAAGGTTTAACGAAGCGGGCCCCGATGGCCGTTCATCGCCGCTGTCTCCACAGCAACATCGGACCCCAGTCAAATCCCCGGCGCTCGCCAAACCCCCGTGAATCCCCCCAAAACCTGCCGGCTGAGGCCGGGGGGTGTGTTTTTTGGGTGGTTTTAACCCAATTTCTATGGAAATTAAACATCTGCCATCTGGTGGAACCATTTCTGCTGGTTTTGGGGTCAGGGTGGGCGGTGCAGCTGGGGGGGGTCTAGAAATATGTCAGCGATGGAGGGGAGAGCCCCTCGGCATTTAAAAATGTAAATAAAAATAAAATATGGATATAAAACCACATAAATACGTCAATTAAGCATCGTGGTGGGGAACCGTCGCCTCGCCACCAGTGATAAATAATTCACGGGGGGGGTGGGAGGGTGGAGGGTGGACACGCTGATGTCTTAACGAACATCTTAATGAATGCCTGATCAATAATTAGGGAAGCGCATGGAAAAGAAGAGATGCCTTAATGTCTAAAATTAATAATAAGACGCCTTAACGAACGCCTGGTGGATAATTGGGGTGCAGCGACTTGTCCCTGTGGCGTGGTTGACCCCCCTCAGCCGCCCCGGCGTGTCAGTTGGGGTAAATCCACGTGAATTCGGCCGCGTTAACGAGTTACAAATGAGAATAAAATAAATACCAAGTTACAAACGACAATTCACCGGCGTTAACGAGTTGAATGCACCGCCCGGCACCGGTGGTCCCGTTTACGGATCCCCGGCGTTGCCGCCGAGCCGCGCACCCTCGGCAAGTGCCGGTGCCACCGCCTCGCTCTCGGCGTGCCGGATCTCCTCCTCGGTGAGGGTGACGGGCTGGAATTTTTCCAGGAACTGGCTCTCGTTGTGGTGGGAGCGGAGGTGGTGGGGGCTCAGCTGGCGCAGCCGGGCCGGCAGCCCCCCGAACTCCTCCTCGTTGATGTCGCAGTCCCGCAGCCGGGCCCCCAGCACCCACCAGCGTCCCCAGAACCCCACGTCCAGGAGGCGACTGGGCAGCTCCCGCCACCGCGGCCGTAAGTGCGGGCACCGCGCCGGGTAGAGCGCGGCGTCGGCGGCGTGGGGGGCTTCGTAGACCACCGCCAAGAAGAAGAAGTTGCGGTAACGTAACCGGCCGGCCTCGCGGCGTCGCAGCAGGCGTTGGACGTGCCGATCGGCGGCGGGGCTGCGGGTGCCGGGGGAGAGGAGCAGCAACGTGCCGGCCGCTTCCACCGTCGCCGCCTCGAAGGATTCGGCGCTGGGGACGGCGGCGGCGCAGGCGGCCGCCCCCGCCAACCCCGCCAGGGAACCCGCCGCCGCCCCCGGGACGGCGACGAGCCCCCTCCGCCGCCTCCCGCACCGCCGCCACGTAGTCCTGCAGCAGCGCCCGCCACCAGCGCCCTGCCGGAACCGTCAGCGGGGGAGGGCTGGGCCCCCCCAGACCCCCCCTCATCCCCTCTTTGGTCAGGGCTGTGTCGTGTGTCCCCCCCCCAGAGCCAGGGGTCCCGGCTGCCCCCCAAGACCCCCCCGTTGAACCCAGAGGTGTGTGGGTCACCCCCCGAGACCCTCCATTGGACCCAGAAGTGTCCAGACTGCCCCCCAAGACCCCCCCCCCAGCTGAACCCGGGCGTGTCGGGGTTGCCCCCCCCCCCAGACCCAGGGGTCCCGGCTGCCCCCCAAATCATCCCCTCCCAGTGAACCCAGGAGTCCTGCCCGCCCCCCCAGACCCCCTCATTGACCCCAAGAGCGTGGGGGTGCCCCCCCAAGACCCCCCCCCTCCCAGGGGTGCCCCGGTCCCAATCGCCCCGCGCCCCCCCCCCACGGCCTCAGCCCCCTCCCTCCCAATTGCCCCCCGGGTCCCCCCGTTGTCCCGCCCCCCCCTCACCGATGCGACTCTCCGCGAGGCGCCCCCAGAGGCCGCGGCCCCCCCCGGCCGCCGCCGCCGCCATGACCGGAAGCGGGTCCCGCCGGGACGGACCCGGCGACGGACCGGGCGGAACCATCGCGGTGGGGGGAACCAAGTTGGCGGGGCGCGGGGCTGGGGGGAAGCGGGAGAGAGTCGGACCGGGCGGAAACCATCGCCACCGCGGCACGGGGGGGGGGAGGGGGCGGGTTGGAGGGAAAGAACCACGTCGGCGGGGCCGGGCGGTGAGCGGGGACCGGGACCGGGACACCGGGCCGGGGGGGGGGGGGCGGGCACCGGGAACACCGAGCCCGGGGGACCCCGAGGGGGTTTTGGGGGGTGCCAGGGCCGGGGATCCCGGGGATCCGCGGCCTGAGGCGGGGGGGGGGACGGCGGACCGGGCCGGTGCCGGCGGGTCCCGGTTCCGTGGGGGGGGTCCCGTACAACGGCGGTGCGTTTTGTCCCGGCAGCGAGAGGCTCCGCCATGGCCGCCCCCGACGAGCTCCGCTTTCAGGGTGAGTCTCGGGGGGATGGGGGGGGTCGGTCCGGGATACCCCCCCCCCGGGAGCCCCCCGGCCCTGATCCCCGTGCGGGCACCTGGGGGGTCCCCCAGGCCCCCCCCAGCCCGTGTCCCGTCCCCCCCCCACCCCCGGCGCTGGGGTCGGGGCAGGTTTGCCCCCCTCCCGGTAAAGGGGGGGTGGTGGTGGTGGTGGTGGTGTCGGTTCCTGCCCCCCCCCCCGACCCCTCTCGCCCCCCGCAGAGTTCGAGGAGGCGGCGGAGCTGCTGTCGGTGACCCCCGACGCCGCGACCCCCCGCGCCGGCGAGGAGCGGCCCAGCCACGCCGCCGTGACCGTGGGCCCCGAGGAGGGCGAGACGGGGGACGACACCGACACGACCGAGGTGAGGGGGGGGGTGTCCCCGCGCCCCCCCCCCCCCCCCCCCCGAGAGTAGACCCCCACTGAAAGGGGCGGGGGGGGGGCAGAATGGGCTCGCTCTGAGCCCTGGGGCTGTGGCCAAACCCCCCCCCCCCAACCCCGGCTCAGCCTGCTCCCCCCCACGCAGCTCCTGGGTGGGCAGAGGGCGGCCGCACAGCTTCTGGACCTTCGAGTACTACCAGGCCTTCTTCGACGTCGACACCCACCAGGTAACGGCGCCCGTCGGCGCGGCGGCCGGCACCGGCGGCCGCCAACCCAGCTGAGGTTCTGCCCTCGTTCCCCGGTAGGTGCTGGAGAGGATCAAGGGCTCGGTCACGCCGCTGCCGGGGAAGAATTTCGTGCGTCACCGTCTGCGCAACAACCCCGACCTGTACGGTGAGAGCCAAGCGGCCGCGGCCGTCCCCGCTGCCGACCCCCGGCGCTGCCGCCGCCGCTGCGGCTCCTCGCTGACGGCGTGTTCCCGTCCCCAGGGCCCTTCTGGATCTGTGCCACGCTGGTGTTCGCCCTGGCCGTCAGCGGGAACCTCTCCCACCTGACGGAGAAGCGAGCGTCCCCCACCTACCACTACAGCCCCCAGTTCCACAACGGTGAGGGGCCGGAGGGCACCGGCAGCGGCCCCACGGCTCGAGGAGTGGGGGGGGCTGGACCCCCAGATGGTGCCTGCCCCACGCTGGGACTGTCCCCGTAGCTTAGGGAGGGGACACGGACCCCAGACAGCAGCTGCCCCACACTGGGACCAGCCCCACGGCTCAGGGAGGAGGGTCTGGACCCCAAACTGGTGCCTGCCCCACACTGGGACCAGCCCCACAGCTTGGGGTGGGGGACACGGACCCCCACTTGGCACCTGCCCCACTCTGGGACTGTCCCCATGGCTTAAGGAGGGGACGCGGACCCCCAGCCGGTGCCTGCCCCACCCTGGGACCATCACGGGGACCCCAGCCGTACCCTGACCCCCCCCCTTTCTCCCCCCCGCCACCCCAGTCACCATCGCTGCCACCCTCATCTACTGCTACGCCTGGCTGGTGCCGCTGGCGCTGTGGGGGTTCCTGCGGTGGCGGCAGAGCCAGGGGGCCGGCACCTACAGCTTCTTGGAGACCGTCTGCGTCTACGGCTACTCCCTCTCCGCCTATGTCCCCACCGCGGTGAGTCCTGGGGCAGGGAGGTCCCCGGCTTTTGGGGGACGGGACGCGTCGGGGTGACGGGTCGCTGTCCCCGCAGGTCCTGTGGCTGATCCCGGCCGCCTGGCTGCAGTGGCTGCTGCTGGCCGTGGCCGCGCTGCTCTCGGCGTCGGTGCTGGCCCTCACCTTCTGGCCGCTGGTCCGTGCTGACGGCCCGGGCAACCGCGCTGGCCGTGGTGGCTGCCGTCGTCTCCCTGCACACCCTCCTCGCCGTCGGCTGCAAGGTACCCGCTGGCGGCAACTGGGGGGGTTGTGTGTGTGTCCCTGGGGGGTCTGTGTGTCCCCCCCACCATGGTTTTTCTTTTCCTTTCAGCTCTACTTTTTCCAGCAGCCGCTGAGCACCAGCCCGGCCCCTTCACCGCTGCACACCACGGTGGGGGCCGAGGGGCTCCACAGCCACGCACCGCAGCTCCCCGGCACCAACGTCTCCCTGCCGGGCACCCACCCTGCACGGTGAGGGGGGGTCCCTGGATCGAGGGGGAGCCCCCGGCCGTGGCACCGAGCCCCTCGGAAGGATGCGGCACCGCTCGGTGCCTCTGCTCGGCCCCGCGGCAGACGGGGGGTCCCCAGCTCCCCGTAGGGCTCCCCTGTGCCGGGGCAGCGCCAACTCCGGCTCCTCTCAGCCGCCAGCTCATCTCTATGCAAACTGACCCAAATAAACCCGGGGACATGTCCCCCCCCTGCACCCCGTTGCCCTCTCCTGCTTGGGGGGGGGCCCCAAAACCACCCCGGGGGGGGGTGGGTCACCAGGAGCTGGGGAGGGATCCGTGCCGGAGCCGGCATCCGGCTGTGGAAGCCAGCAGGGGCGCGATCCTTCGAAACCCTCCCGTTTATTCAGTACTACAGCCGAAAAAAACAGCAGATCCGCTATTCCTATGCGACAGCCCGGCAAGGGGCCGACCGCCCCCAGCCCTCCCCCGGCACAGGGGGTCTTCCCCCCCCGCCCCCCGCCACCGCCGCACCCCTCGAGGGGAAAACAGGAGAGGAGAGTTCGGGCGCAGAGCGCGGGGCCACGAACCGACGCCAAACGCGCCGCCATGCCAGGGAGCCTTCCGGAAGGGGGTTCGGCCCTGCCCGCGCTGCCCGCGCTGCCCACGCTGCCTGCTCCGGCGGGCAGGGACGGGGCCAAAAGAGGAGCTTTCGGTACATTCAAGCCTTTCCCCCTGCGGCATTTTGCCCCCCACCCCTCGCAGGGCGGTTATGGAAGACGGCACCCATGCGTCGTGGGGGCCGGCGGCTCCGGCCATTCGTTAAAAAAAAAAAAAAAAAAAACAAAAAAACCCCAAAACCCAACAACCAAACAAAACCCACCCCCACCCAAAAAAAACCCCAACAAAAGAAACCCCAAAAACCCCCATCCGGGTCCCGCGTCGGCGAGCGGAGCGCGGGCTGGGCGGCTTCGTCTATCATCGGAGGGTCCAAAAAAATCCTCCTGGGTGGCCCCCCGAGCCGGGGGGGGTGGGCAGGGGGGGCGGCGGGTGCTCTTCATTTGGTTTTCCTGGCGCTGGCAGTCCCGGGGGAGCCCCTTAGCTCCCGTAATGCATCGTGTTGGTGGTGATGGACATGGGGGAGGCCATGGAGATGGCGGGACCCCCCATGGTGAACTGGCTGTTGAGGGGGGTAGTGGGTGCTGGAGCCGCCGCCGCTCTGGCCGCTGGAGGAGCCTGGGGGGAGAGCGGGGGGGTCAGGGGGGAGCTGGGGGGGTCTGGGGGGTTCCCAGGGAGGGGGCCGGGGTGTGTGTGGGGGGGTTACCTTGGACGATGCCCGTGCTCATGATGGAGCCCATCCTGGAGTGAGTGTGGTTCACGATGCCGGTGTTGGCTGCGGAGGGAGGGGTGGGGTGGGGAGCAGGGTGAGGTTGGGGGGCTGCTGTGACCCCCAACGGGTGTGGGGTCCCCACCCTGGAGACACACCCCCCCCCCAGCCCCACACTCACCTAAAGGGATCAGGTTGTTGTGGCCGACGTTGGAGCCGCCAGCGATGACGCTGCTGAGGTCGTACGCCGCGGGCATGCCTGCGCCGAAGAGAGAGGGCAAAGGGGTCAGGCCCCCACCCCAAAATGGGGTTTGGCCCACCCCCCCTGTAATCCCGTAAGCCCCCGGCCGGGGGTTTTGGTGTCACCGATACGGCAGATCCCCCCCCGAGCCCCCGACTCGCTGGTACCCACCGGCCACGGCCATCCCGGTGCTCATGTTGTAGGTGCTGCCCGTGTTCCACATGTTCTCCGAGGGGGGACGTGTAGTGGGAGCCGGGGGGGGGGCGAGGGGGTCGTCCCCGTGTACCTGGGGGTGGGGCGGGAATGAGGCCTGGGGGGGCCCATTGGGGACCCCCCTGGCCCCGCTCCCACCCCCCCCCCGAGCCCCCCCGGCGCTACCTGAAGAAGGGGTTTTTCAGGTCGAGGAGGTTGCTGGACTTGGAGCCGGTCTGGTCTACCTGAGCCACGATGCTGATGTCGTAGCTCTGTCTGGGGGGGCGACACGGGCCGTGAGACCCCAAACTGCATCCGGGGGGGGGGGGGGGGGGGGGGGGCAGACCAGCCTGTTCCCCCAACCCCGAATCACAGCCCCCAGAGAGTACCAAGAACAGCATCGGCATCTGGGTCACGGCCGTCCCCACTGCAAGCTATAAATACACCGCCAAAACTGGGGCAGGCCCCCACCCCCCCGCCCCCAGCCCAAACTGGGGCAGGGGCCCCCCCTCTGCCAAGCCGCTGACCCTCCCCAGCTATTCCGGGTGCTGGCGCAAGGCGCCGAGGGACCGCGACATAACCAGATCACGGCTGATGTAGCCGAAGCTGGGACGGCAGTGCCAGCAAGGGCCCGGCTGCGTGGTGGGGGCCCCCCCCCGCCGTTCCCCCCCCCCCCCCCAGCTCTCACCTCTTGTTGGCGATGAGGAGGCAAGTCCCTGAGAGCGTGTCGCCGGCTTTGGCGAAGAGCGGTGACTGGAACAGGCACCGGACCTGGTACCAGTGGGTCAGCGGCTCGGTGGGGGCTGTCGAGAGCCACACCGTCATTCTGGGGAGGGGGGGTGGAGGGGTGGGGGGGGGAGAAACACGATGTGTTGGGGGGAGGGGGGTTGAGGCACAGCCCCGGCCCCCCCCCCGGGCTCCCCCCACCACATACATGGAACCGATGAAGGCTACGTCGAACCAGAAGGCCAAGCCGTGCACCAGCCCCGAATGCAGCATGTGGAACTTGAAGGGGATTTCTATCCTGGAAGGCAAAGCTGAGCCGTTGCAAGGGCGGGGGTCAAGCCCCCCAGCACCCTTGGGTGCCCAAAGGCTTGGGGTGCGGGGGCTCAGTCGGGACCCTCCCAGCTGCCACCCACCTGTGCAAATCGCCTTCCTTGGCTTCTAAGAAGTTCACGGTGTATTTGACTGATTTGGCCATTAAGATCCTGATATCAAATGTATCCTGGGGGGAGGGGGGGGGGGGGAAGGTGGGGGTCAGCGGCCAGGACCCCCCCCGGCTCGCCTCGAGCTCCCCCCAGTGGTTCCCTGTCCCCCCATGGGGACTTCAGGGCCACTCACCACCACGGGCTGCCTGAAATACTCGTCCACGGCCGCCCCTCGGAGCGCAGAGAGGTCGACGCCGTGGAAGGATGGCTGGTACCTACAGGAGGGGACACACGCAAACGCGTGGGGGGGGGCTCCGGCCCTGGTCCCCCCCCGCACCGTCCCAGGGCAGGGGAAGGTGTCGGGATCGTCCTGCCCCCCGGTGTCGGACTCACCAGAAATTGGCCTTGGTGAACTGCTCCATGTAGAGCTGCTCGTCCGTGAATGGGGCCAAGTGGACGTCGCCGATCGTCGGGAACATGTTCCCTGGACGGGGGAGCGGAGGATTCGGTTGAGGGGGGGGGGGGCCAGGGAAGTGCCTGCTCCCCCTCCCTGGGCTCGTGGGATCCGGCAGACCGGGAAAGAGGTCCCTCGGGGTGCTGGGAATCCCCCCCATCCCCACCGGTGTGCCGCCCCGGCACTCACCGCTGGGTTTCAGGTACTTCTTGGCGTGGAGGTAACTCTCCAGCATCCGCTCGTTGAAGAGCATGTAGCCCATGGGCTCGGAGATGATGATGTCCACCTGCTCGGGCAGCGAGACCTCCTCCACCTTCCCCGGAATGACCACGATCCGGTCCGTCAGGTTGTTGCTCTTCACCAGTACCTGCCCCAGGAAAAAGGGGGGACGTTCAGGGGGGAGAGGAGGAGCCCCACGGCCCAGGGGCACCGTACCGGGGATGGGGACATGGTGGGAGGCAGAGCCCTGAACTGCGCTGGCCCCAGCGTTCCCAGTGCCATCATCCCGGCGCTACTGGGTTGTACTGGGGTAGGGGCACGGCTCAAACGGGGCGTGATCCCAGATGGGTTTGGCGCGATACCACCGAGCTCGGCAAAGCCAAGAGCTGCCCGGCGGCGGGCACCGGGGCCGCTCACCTCCGCGTGCTGGGCCATGGTACTGGCTTCCACCGCATAGATCTTCCTCGCCCCGGCCTGTGCCGCAAAGAAGGAGAGGATGCCAGAGCCACAGCCGACGTCCAGGACGATCTGGGAGGGAGACGGTGAGGATATGGTGAACCATTGGCACCCGCTCTGGAGCCGGGGACTCATCTCGTCTGGCTCCCGGCATTATCACCCCGGAGCCAGGATCAGGGTCCTCTGCCTCCGGTCTGCGGCACAGAATGACGGGGAGACCCAGGGACCCCAAGATCTGGATTCCCAAGAAGGAAAACCGAGGCGGTGGCACCGGCACAGCCCCTCCTGGGGGGAAAACAGCCCCTCACCGCAGCGCTGATTACGAACCGGCTTTGGAGAAGGAACCAACTCCAGCAGGTCATTACCCACCTCCTGGAAGCTCCAGTAACGACCCGCGTGCACAGAGCCAGCTCCGCTCGGCAGCGGGACCCGACTGCGGCGTTATCCCACCTCGGCGCTGTGCCGAATCGCGCCTGGACCCATGGCAGCTCCGAGGGCTTGGCCCCAGCCGCTTCCCAGCACCACAGGGAAGAACGGGATTAAGAGCGCCGTGGCCGAGGCAGCTAAAGGCACCCAGGCGCCCAAATCCTCTTTCATCCTATATATAACCCCCCCCGGCCCCGATTAGGGGGATCAGCGGTGCCGGTGTGGGAAGCCGGCTGCGCCCCGGTGCTGGCGGCACGCGGCTCTTGGCCACTGTCCCTCCTCCCGCCGGCCGCGCGCTCACAACCAGCCGTGTTTTTGGAGGAATACTACAAATAAAACCACTAGGAAGGAGACGGGAAAGCACCGGAACACATTAAAAGGGGGGGAAAAGAAGGGAGGAAAGTCCTAATCAAGGCACCTCTTCCAGCTCCGGCATGTAATCACCCTCCCGGAGCTGGAGCCAGACACCGAAAGGAGGCAGATTTCACCAAAAGTGTTGTACCGGCCGGGGCGGTGAAGGGGGGAGGGCGCCCGGCTGACCTTGTCTTTGAAGTCGCTGTGGTTCTGCAGGATGGCTCGCTGGTAGGTGCCCGTCCGGACGTAGTCCTGCATCATGTTCTGCTGCTGGGACAGGTACCCGTAGAACTGGCGGGGGGGAGGAAACAGACAGACGGACGCGGATGTCACCGGGGACACAGTGGCCAAACCCTTGCCGGCGGTCGTGCCCGGCCGGAGCAGCCCCTCACCTGGAAGTACTGCACGGCCGAGGATTCCTCCGTCCGCTCGCTGAAAACCGAGCGCTCCGTGTTGTGGCCCCGGCAGTTTTTCAGGATGTTATAAAAGGAACAGAAATCTGGAAAAAGACGGAATGAGGGGGGGGCTTTAGCCTGGGGTGGGGGGCAGGGATGGGACAGGGACACACGAGGGTCCCGAAGAAGCCAAACCCCCCCCTCTCCGGGGTGGGGGACGCACCGTTGGGGGTGGCGAACTGGATGAGGACGCTGTTGCAGCCCAGCGTGATGATGAAGGACTGTTTGCCCACGCGGCTGCACTCAGTCTCGCGGGACACGGAGCACTTGAACACGCAGACGTCTTCATCTGGGGGGGGAAAAGAGAGAACACAGTGGGGGGGGTTAGAGCCGGGCAAAGCCCCCCACCAGCCCCACCGGATCGTGCCACGCTGGTGGGGCTCAGCCCAAACCTGCATCTCCCCCCGTCTCCTGCAGCCCGGCTGCCCCTTCCTGCCCTCCCTCATGTTAGACGGATGCCAAGGGAGCAGGAGAAAACATAATTAGCCTAATTAACCTCCACAGCGTTGCGGCGGGGGGGGGAGACAAACCCCTTGTGCGCGGCCAAGGGGGTTTATGGGGCTTTTGAGCAGCCAGAAATATGGATCGGTGCCGCTGCCCATCGCTGCTGGGACGGGGAACCCCCCGGCTCCGGTGAAGCCGGGCGATGCCATGAGGAAGAACAAGGGGAGACGGACTGAGCTGCCCGCGGCCAAGCTGGGAGCAGCGCCGGCCACCCCGGCCTCCCCACCGCGGGCGCTGCCGGCGTCCACACCGGCCTCCCGCCGCGGGCGTCGCGGCATTCCCTCGTTAGCTGCTTTGAAGCCGGGGAGCGGCGAGCGGGTAATTAGCACCTCCAGCCAGCACTGCCTTTCTCACGCGGCGCCCCGCCGGAAAAACCAAACGAGCCGCTGCGGCAAAACCTGTTTTTTCCCGGCATCTCGCTGCCGCCGCTGCTGGTCCCTCTCGCCCTGGCAGCACCGGGCAGCCCTGCCTGCTGCCGGCCAGGCTCCCGGCACGTCGTCGCTCCGGATCGGCCACGCGGTGCATTAAGTTGCCCAATTAATTGGGAGTGACGAGAGGGAAACAAGCCGGGGGGGCTTCCAGCTCGACCTGCCGCCTCCAGCCCCAAAGGAGACCCCGGCAGGGCCGCGGCAGCACCTGCACCGAGCCCGGCGCTGCCCACGGCGCCGCTCGGCAAAGCCATTAAATGCAAATTCCCGCCAGCCACGTTAATCAGGCTGTCAGCCCGGGCCTCCGGGCTCTTTGTGGCCGATAAAAAAGGGCCGGCAGATGTGCCGGCAGCCGCCCCGGCGCTGAAAGGGCAGCGAGAGACCCCCGGCCCTGGCCACACAAAGGCTTTTCTGGCAAATAACTGGAAAAGGGGGATGACGCTGGGGCCGGGGGGGGGGCTGGATGGTGGCCGGTGCAGGGCAACGAGCCGCATGCGGCATGAGGATGCGGTGAGGGATGGAGAAGCCGTGGAGCCGAGGGTCGGCACCTCACGGGGCCGCGCCGGCACGAGGATGGCTCTCAGCGCCCGCCAAAAAAACCCGTTAATAACCTTCAGGCGACGGAGGCTCCACGCGAAGCTTCGCTCTCGCCCAGGGGAGCGGGTCCGGCTGCCCACCCGCTCGCCGCCGGCGTCCCCTCTCCTCCTGGTTGAGCCTCACCGAAGCTTCGGCAGCCGGCGAGGAAACCCAGGCAGAGAAAGCGCCGGGCCGGCACCAAGGCGGAAGCAGGATTTGCCGCGGGCTCGGGGATGAGCCAGGCCCATGTGCCTCAGTTTCCCCCTGCCCCATCCCACACCGCAGATGAGGTCTCCTCCAAATCCAGCGCAGGACAGGGCCGCTGTGCCGCACATTAATTACTTGGGCCGATCAATTAATTTCACCGGAGCGGGTCGTTAGCAGGGAGGAAAGGGGGTCTGGGCGTTATTCCCCCCACGACGGTGCAGTCGTAAAGCTGACGTCTCCGCCGGTAATCACACGAAAACCGGCCGGGTGTGGAGGATGGGGAGGCTCCGGCAGCACCGTGCCGGCACCGGCACCAACGTATTCCCAAGATTCACCGAGCACAAAGCGCAGGAGCCGCCGGATTGGGGAAAGGGGATGGGGGGGGGAGGGGGGGAACCCCAAAAGAATAAAACCCACAATTCTTGGTGGAGACAAAGAAAACTCAGCTCCGACACCGCGCCCGCCGGGCAGGCGGCAAACCCCCCGTTAGCGACTTTGTTAACGGCCGCTGGAGCGAACCCCCCCGGGATGGGCCGGCCGCCGCGGCGCCTGGAAGGTCACCAAATTCGGGCTATTTCAGGCAAGGTGAGGTGGGGGGGGGGGGGGCGAGGAGGGGGGTGGGTGCTGAGAATTAACTTTCCGCAGCCTCCGGCAAACGCCCGGTGGGACGGGGGAGCCCCCGCCTCGGCCGAGCCCCCCCTGGCTGCTGCTGCCCTTGCCATGGTTGGGGGGGGGGGGACGACACCGACGACACACGGACATGGAGATGACGGCGCTGGCACCCCCCAAATGACACGGACCCACTGGCCCCAATATCCCCGTCCCCTCCCACAGCCCGCCCCCAGCCCCCCCTGCACCCACAGCCCCAGCATCCCCCCAAGGCTCCACCAACCCCAAAGTCCCCCCCACCCCCCCAAGCACCCCCTCACCCACCCTGGAGGGTGCCGGGCCAGCCCCCCCCCCAGCCCCACATCCCCCCCCAGGTCCCCCCCACCCCATCTAAGCCCTACACTCCCAGCCCCCCCCCGACACTCCCAGCTCTGCCCCCCCCCCCCCCGGCCCCAGCCCCCCCCATGTCCCCATACACCCCCCCACCCCATCTAAACCCTCCAGGCCCACCCCCCCAATCCTTTCCAGCCCCCCAAGCCCCTGCACCCCCAAACCCTCCCGGCCCCCTCAAGTCCCCACACCCCCCCCCCCCCTGCCCCCCAAACCCGCCTACCCCGCCCCCCGGCCCCGGGCCGGTCCCCCCGCCCGCACTCACGGCCGTAGAGCGCCAGGCCGGCGCTGTCGGGGCCGGTGCGGACCTCGAGGCGCAGCGGCTGCTGCTCCTGGTGCCGCTGGATCTCGCCGTTGGCGTCCCCGATGGTGAGGAGCCGCACGCCGGGGAACACCGACACCGCGGCCATCTTGGAGCCGCCGCCGCCGCCCCCCCCCTCCCCCCCGCCCCCGCCCGCCGCCACGCCCCCGCCCGCCCCTCCGGCCACGCCCCCACGCCGCGGGCCACGCCCGCCCGGGCGGGGCGGAGACACGCGACCCCTGGCGGCCGGCGGCCGCGCGGCGCCGCGATGGCGAACCGGGCATCGGGGATCGGGACCGCGGATGAGGGAAAGGGATCGGGATCGGGATCGGGACCGGGACCGGGACCGGGACCGGGACCAGGGATCGGGGAAAGGGATCAGGATCGGGACCGAGATCAGGGATCGGGACCAGGGATTGGGATCGGGAACAAGGATCAGGGAAGGGGATCAGGATCGGGGATCGGGATCAGGACCAGGCTCAGCACCAAGGATCAGGGAAAGGGATCAGGATCGGGGACCGGGATGAGGATCAGGGAAAGGGATCAGGATCAAGGATCGGGACCAGGGATTGGGATCGGGATCAGGGATCAGGATCGGGGATCAGGACCAAGGATCAGGGAAAGGGATCAGGATCGGGACTGGGATCAGGGATCGGGACCAGGAATCAGGACCGAGATCCAGGATCAGGGATAGGGATTGGGACTGAGATCCGGGATTGGGACCGGGACTGGAATCAGGAACTGGGGACAAGGATCAGGACCGAGATCTGGGATCAGGGACAAGGAACAGGCACCGGGATCAGGATCGGAACCGGGATCAGGACTGATATCCAGGATCGGGCATCAGGGAAAGGGATTGGGACCGAGATCCGGGATCAGGGAAAGGGATCGGGACCAAGATCTGGGATTGGGACCAAGATCCAGGATCAGGACTGGGATCAGGGACAGGGATCACGGATCAGGACCAGGATCAGGACTGGGATCGGGGACAGGGATCAGGGAAAGGGACCAGGACCACGACGGGGATCCGGACCGGGGATTGGGATCGGGACCAGGATCAGGGACCGGCACCAGGCAAAGGGCACCGGGCACCAGGTACCAGCACCAGGGATGGGGAACTGCCACCGGCACTGGGGACTGGCACCAGGAACCGGCACCGGGAACCGGCACCAACAGCAGGCAACGGGCACCGGGCAAGGGGCACCGGCACCGGGAAGGGCAGGGGAACCGGGCACAGCACCGGGCATTGGTACCGGCAACGGCACCGGCCACAGACACTGCCACCGGGTACCGGCACCGGGAACCAGCCAATGGGCAGAGACAGCACCGGATAACGGGCACCGGGCACCGCACGGCACCACGTGAGCACCGGGCGCTGCCGGGCCTCGCGCGCAGAGCGACACGGCACCCACGTCCTGCACCGGCACCTGGCGGCAAACACCTTTATTGTAACCAGAGCCGGCTCCAGTGCCAGGGGAGACGCCCCGGCACAGAGTCACCGCGATTTGGGTTGCCCAGCCCAGCTCTGCCGCGCGCCTGCCGCCTCCCCGGTGGCGAAGGTGCGAGGAAGAGGAGGGCCCTTTGCCGGCTCTGGTGTTGAACCGCCGGCGGTGCGTCGGCACCTCTCCCGTGCCGGGGGTCTCGTGGGCAGCTCCGGGAAGCCCCCAGCACGCCCCCCAGCCGGCGTGGTGCCGCGGCGTGCCGGCGCCTCACCGACCTTGACTTCACGCAGCCCCTTCCCTCGCGGTTGTGCCGGGGGCTCCTTGTGCTCCCCGGCAGAAGGAGGAGCTGGGCTCTGGTGCTGTGGGGAGTGCCGGCAGAGACGGCACCGCCGGGGCTCATGCCAAGGACCGGAAGGTGCTGAAGTGGAGTGCCGCAGGGGGGGATGCCTGGGGGTATCTCTGTGGGGACACCGGGGATGTGCCGGTGCCGCTGGTGGCTCCTGGCTGTGCATTCTTGCCGGGGGGGGAGAGGTGGGGGTGAGCCGGGGCAGCCGTCGGCAGCCGGACGAGCCCGTGCCGCTCCGGCAGGCGGGCAGACCCCAAAACCAACCCCGGGTGGGCACGGGACCCCCCGTCCGCCCCAACTCACCACGCTGACGGCATAGGCGCAGTTGTCATAGGAAAGCTCTGCGGAGAAAAAACGGGACGTGGACGGTTTTAGTGTGCTGGGGGAAGCAGTGGCACTGGCCGCCGAAGGGGCACCGCCCCGGCACAGGGGGGGTCTGGGCCTTACCGGTGGTGGGGTACTGCGTTTCCGTCCAGCAAGACGCCTGCTGCCTGCAAAAACAAAACCGGTGGCAGCGCGGCGGGCAGGGGCACGCGCGGGCAGGGAGGAGGCAGCGGGGAGCCCGGTGCCACAGCTCGGCCCGGGGGGTCCCAGGGAGCTTTCGGGGATGGTTTGGCCGCAGCGGCACCGGCTCCGAAAGCTCTCACCTCTTTGCCCGCTGTCTCCTGGCCTCGACTGGCGAGAGAGAAAACAGAGACGGGTGGAGGCGCAGCCAGGCTCAGACACCGGAGCCGCGCGGTGATGCCGGGGCGGACCCAGCGGGTGCCTTAAACCCGGTTCTCCCCAAACCACAACCCCCCCCGGGGGTTCCTGCCGCCGGTGACTCGCCCGGAGCCGGCGAGGACTGAGAAGGGATTTGCCTGACGGCACTGGCGCCGGCACCCTCGCCCCTGAGGCAGCACCGAACTGTGTGCCACCCCGGTGGGGACATCCGAGGTGCCAATCCCCGTCGGCACAGCCGGCGCTTCCCGGTTATGGGCCCCCGCCGGACACAGCCACGCCAGTGAGAGGGCCCGCACCCTACGCACCTCGACAGGCCGCCACCGCCGCCGCTGCCAGCAGCAGCAGCACCAGGCCGGCCATGCTGATGGCAACTGGGAGAAGCCAGGAACGATCTGGAAGGGGAGAGAGAGCAGGGGGTCACCTGCAGGGAAACCCCTGGCACGGCCACAGAGGACCACCGGGAACAAGCCACCGGCACTGCCGCTGAGCCGGGCGAGTCCCCCGTGCCGGTACCTTGCCGCAGAGTGGTGGAGGTCGGCAGAGGACGGCCGGTCGGGGCGGCGGTGGGGGGATGACAGCTGACGTCACCCGAGGCTGGGGAGAAACACGCTGGGTTTGGGTCGGCGGCGGCCCCGGCGCACCGCGGCCGCTGCGCCGTGGCGGGGCCCCTCACGGCTGTGGGGAGGGGGTGCCCCCACCCACCGCCCCCCCGGCGTCCCACCACCCGCACCGTTCACCACGATCTCCATGCTGAATGCCGACATCTGCCAGGCGCTGCCGTTATAGCTCCGGTACCGGCACCGGTAGCACCGGGAGGCCAGCGCGGTCCCATCCAGGGTGAAATCAACCTTGTGCTGACCCGGGTTGGCAGAGACGCTCTGCGCAGGGACATTGGCGCCCGTCGCAAAGAGTTCGAAGGTGCTGCCAGCGTAGCTCTGCGGGGCGAAGCAGCTGATTTTCGGGGAACCCCCGTCCTCTTGGAAGAGGAGCCCAAGCGGCGGCGGGGAGAGCCTTGGCGCTGCCACGGCTCCTGCGAGAGAGGGAACAGGGAGCTGGATCCGACCGTCAAGCGACTGGTGCGGTGGTGAATCCTAGCTCAGCCAACCCAAGCTCAGGTGGAGGCAAGGATGACATACCCGCCACGAAGAGGAGAAACTCCAGCCTCATCCTCCTCCTCTTCCTCCTCCAGGGTCTGGATCAGGGACGGCCCCGCCGCAGAGACCCCGAGGCGCAGGAGCTTTCCGCTGAAAAGAAGAAGGAGGAGGATTTTGCTCAAAATGAAGTTTCATCACCCAGGAAGGAAATGACAGAGTCCCCAAGTACAGACCGGGGTTATTTTTTTCCCCTGTTGCACAAAAAATGCTTTTTCCACCCAATAATCAGAGCGACGTGAGCTCGTGTCTGTGTGAAACCTGCTCCTGACACTGGATGTGATTTCCCGGGCTCCCTCCCCAATTATGACGATGATATCATCAAAAAAGAGGTGTAAACAGGGCGTAACGAGGCATCACTCTGGACTGACACCCAACCAGGACCCTCACCCAGACCCTCGATGGGGTCGGACGGCTTGAAACAACTCCTGCAGTTTTTCTCCAGCACGTCTGGCTCCCAACGGTGCTGCCGGCCTTGGCGGCAATTGCTTTGCCCGTTAATGAAAAGCAGCTGCCCGCAAGGTGGAACGGAGCCCGGCGTGCGCAGCGCTTCAGGGCAGGAAGCGACCAGCGAGCCCAAGGAGACGCACCTCGTCAGGGCTGACGATGCGGGTGCAAAACGAGGGGCCGTTCCTGGAGTCGCCGATCCCGAGGGACGTGACCGCGCAAGGCCGGCCCGGGGGCTGTTGCGTGGGGAGAGGCGGGGCACAGCCGGCGGCGGGGACCGCGTGCCGGATGCGCCCGCCTGCTTGGCCCACGCCTGCTTCCTCCTGCGGTTGTCCCAAAACCGCGAGGAATCAGGGCTGAGAGATTGGCCTGGGACTGGGCAGCGGCACTGGTAGGGCGGCTGCGGCCCTGCACCTCCGCTTCCACAGGAGGGTGAGGCCGAGCCCCGGGGTTGAGCCGGGGCCCTGGCTGGGGAGCAGCCCCGCACCCTGACATTGCTCACAGGACCCCCCCAGTCTGCTCCCCGGCCCCTCAAGCTGCGCCAAGGCCACCCTAATCTGCCCCTAAGCACCTAAATCTGCCTTAGGCCCCCTCCCAAATCATCCTCAGGGACTCCCAAATCCACACCTAACCACCCAAATTTGCCCTGGGACCTCCCAAATCTGCCCCAGGGCCCCCAGTCCTGCCCCAGGGCCCCCCCAGGACTGCACCTAACCACCCAGATCTGCTCCAGGGCCCCCCAAATCTGCACCAGCCCCCTAAACCTGCCCCAGGAGCCTCCAAATCTGCCTCAGGCCCCCCCTATCCACCCCAGGGCCCCCAAATCTGCACCTAACCCCCTAAATCCGCCCCAGGGCCCCCCAAATCTGCCTCAGGGTCCCCCAAATCTGTGCCTAACCACCTAAATGTGCCCCAGAGCCCCCCAAATCTGCCTCAGGACCTCCCAGATCTGCCCTAGGGCCCGCCAAATCTGCACCTAGCCAGCTAAAGCTGCCTCAGGACCCTCCAAATCTGCACTTAACCACCCAAATTTGCCCCAGGGCCCCCTAAGTCTGCCCCAGCCCCCCCAATCTGCCCCTGGCCACACCGCGGTGCATTGTGGGAGTCTGGCTCCCCTCAGGGGGCGGCCGCGGCCCCCCGGGCTGAGGGAAGACGATGAGGGGGCGGGCGCTGATCCGCGCCGCCCAATGAGAAGTTAGAACGCCGGGCGCCGGGAGGGAGCAACCAATTAGCGGAGAGGGTTCCGGGAGAGGCGGGGCAACGCGGCCGTTCGCCAGGACCCCGCCCCGCGGGCGGCCGAGGCGCTGCCTGAAGCCCCGCCTCGCCGCTCCCGCCTCAGGCGCCCGCCGCGGACAACCCCCGCCGCCCGCCGGGCCCTGTCGGCGCGCGGCGGCGGGGCGGGGCCTGGCTTAAAGGCGCCGCGCGTCGGAAATGGCGGCGCGGTGGCTGTGGCTGCTGGCGCTCTGGACCGGGCCCGCCGCCGCCCCGCCGCCGCCTGACGCCGAGGTGACGTTCGTGCTGCCCGCCGGCCGCCGGGAATGCTTCTACCAGGGCGCGCCCGGGAACGCCTCCCTGGAGGCCGAGTACCAGGTACCGCCGGCGGCGGCGGGCGGGGCTTGTACCGGAGGGGGCGGGGCTTGTAGTGGAGGGGCGGGGCTTATACCGGGCCGGTAACGGGAGAGCTGGGCCGGTAACGGAGGGGTTGGGGCCTGGGGAGGGGGTGGGAACGGGGAAGCTGTACTGGAGGGGGGGGGATACCGGGAGGAGGAGGGGGGGGAAACCGGTACCGGGGGGGATACCGGGGATACCGGCAGAAGGAGGGGGGGGGGGAACCGGTACCGGGCCCGTAGGCAGGTGTGGGGGGATGTGGGGCCCAGGGCAGGGCAGGAGGGGTGTCCCCGGTACCGGAGGGGGATCCCCGGTACCGGAGGGGTGTCCCCGGTACCGGAGGGGGATCCGCGGTACCGGAGGGGTGTCCCCGGTACCGGAGGGAGTTCATCCCCGGTTCCGGCAGGTGATCGGCGGGGCCGGGCTGGACGTCGACTTCTCCCTGGAGAGTCCCTCGGGGCTGCTGCTGGTCAGCGAGTCCCGCCGCTCCGACGGGGCGCACACGTGAGTCCCGACCGTCTCCCGGCCCGTCTCCCTGACCGTGTCCGTGCCCGTCCCTGCCCGTCCCGCTGACCCCACTCTCCTCTCCGCCCCCGGCAGCGTGGAGCCCACCGAGGCCGGCGACTACAAGCTCTGCTTCGACAACTCCTTCAGCACCATCTCGGAGAAGCTGGTGTTCTTCGAGCTCATCTTCGACAGCGCCCAGGAGGAGGAGGAGGAGGAGGAGGAGGAAGGCGACGGCTGGGTGGAGGCGGCGGAGCCCGAGGACACGCTGGACGTCAAAATTGAGGACATCAAGGTGGGGATGAGGTTCGACGAGGCCGAGCGCGAGGTCCTGCGGCTGGGCCGGTATCCGTACGGGCCGGGGATGAAGGGATCGGAGCCGCCCCGTGGAGGAGGAAGAGCCGGACACGAGCCGGTGACGCGGGCCGGCAGCCCGGGAATCCAACTGCCTCCCGGGCGGCATCACCGGCAGCGTGGCCGGCAGGGCAAGGGAGGGGATTCTGCCCCTCGACTCTGGCGAGACCCCCCCCCCCCGACAGTCCTGCATTTGGATTCAGCAGCATTGGGTTGACGGTCGGACTCGATGATCTTAAAAGTCTTTTCCAACCTAAATTACTCCGTGATTCTGCTCCCAGCTCTGGGGGGCTCAGCAGAGGAGGGACAGGGACCTGCGGGAGCGGGTCCGGAGGAGCCCACGGAGCTGATCCGAGGGCTGGAAGGGTCGGGGGTGTTCAGCCCGGAGGGGAGAAGGCTCCGGGGAGACCTTCTTGCACCTCGCAGCGCTGCCCAGAAAGACGGGGACAGACCCTTTCGGCGGGCCGGCAACGCTGGGACAAGGGGGAAGGGTTTTCAGCTAAAAGAGGGGCGATTCGGCCCGGCTCTGAGGAGGAAATTCTTCCCGCCGAGGGGGTGAGGCCCTGGCAGAGGTTGCCCCGAGAGGGGGTCGATGCCCCGTCCGTCCCTGGGACCCTTCAAGGCCGGGCTGGCCGAGGCTCTGAGCACCCTGATCTCGGTGAAGACGGCCCCGCTCGTGGCAGGGGGGGTTGGACGGGGTGAGCTCCAAACGTCCCTTCCCACCCAAACTGTCCCAGGATTCCCTGAGGAGGCAGCGGAGGTCGGCACGTCCGACCGGTGCCTCCCTTTCCGTCCCCAGGAATCCATCGAGACCATGAAGAGCCGCCTGGAACGGAGCATCCAGATGCAGACGCTGCTTCGAGCCTTCGAGGCCCGAGACCGTAACCTGCAGGAGAGCAACCTGGGCCGGGTGAACTTCTGGTCGGCCGTCAACCTGGGCGTGCTGGTGGTGGTGGCTTTCCTCCAGGTCTACATGCTGAAGAGCCTCTTCGAGGACAAGAGGACAGTGCGGACGTAGATGGGGGTGAGGGTGGGGGGGACACGCTCCCTGCCGGGACGGCGTCGGAGGAGGGACGTGCTCCCCTCCGGCTGCTGCTTCTCCCTCCCGGCGGGGATTAAACCTGCCCGGCTTTGTACCGCGGTGTCTTGGAGCCGATGCGAACCCTGGGGGGAGGGAGGTTTGGGGGCGAAACCCCCCCACATTTCATCACTGAAGGGCCTCGAATGCACGTCCCTGAGCCTTTGAGGAAGGAATCCATTTATTCTGGGCGCTGCGGGGAGTCGTGGGGATGAGTCTCTGGGATCCCGAGGTGGTTTATAGGCTCAGCCGTAGCCGGGGGCTGGACAAACTCCTCGGAATTGCCTCTGCCGGGAGGGAAAAGGGCCCCGGAGGAGCCGGAGCCGGGAAGGACTTTGCTCGGGGAGAGGGTTCCCCACTCCCGCAGCGTTTATCGGGCAGGACGTGGACCCGGCCCTGCCCGCTAGCTCCGGTACGGCATGGCCAGCACCGCAGAGATGGAAACCGCTGCCTGGAGGCTCACCGTGTGCCGGAGCTGCTCTCCCAATGCCGCTGCCCTGCGGCTCATCCGAGCGTCTGGGAAGGACCCGCCGAATCCCTCTGGCTTCAGGGAAACCGGGACTTTCCTCAGCCAATGCAGAGCCAGGATTCCCCCGCCCAGAGTCTCCCTCCCTGCGGCTCTCACAGATTCAGGGGTGCAGGCTTGGCCCTTCCTCTGCGGGAAGCGTTTGAACAGAACCAAGATGGCCATAGGGAGCAGATTCAGCCTTAAAAATGCCCAGAAAAGGGAATTCAAGCGGCAAATGTTGCTCCTGGTGCCTGTAAATGGGTGGGAGGACAGAGCTGGGCTGGGAGAGAGATGGGGCAAGCAATACTCCAAAATCGGGGCGAGCGTTGGAGGTGCTTTATGTGTCGCTGCCCCTGAAAAAAAACACCCCGGGGACGTCCATGAGGGGAGGGCGAAGGGGGAAAATCCCCGCGGCAAGTGCAGAGTTGCCCATAGCTTTGCCGGTGCGGCATCACCGGGAGCCGGAGCCAGTCCCAGGCTGCGGGGGGGTCATTATTAATCCACTAAGTCACAACCTAGGCATGGTGAGGGCAGCAGGAAGAGGCTGGCCCGGCTTGGGGGGGGGTTTCTCGGTGCCCGGGAAGTGGGAGTTTTCACACCGGAGCGAAACGCCGCAGTCCCAGGAGCCCTTTTCCAAGCCCAAGGTTGCCGAAAGCTGTGGGGGGAGAGGCCTCACGTGCCCCCAACGCCTCGTCCTTTGCCCCCGGCGTGGGGCTGCGTCCCAGCCTCCGGCCGAAGGCGTCCCCTCAGCTTTGCGGCGGTGGGACGGGGGGGTCGGAGCAGCGGGGCTGGTGGAGCTCAGAAGGGCCGAGGTGGCGCAGAGGGAGCCCGTCTCCTGGTGGCAGGGGAAAAAAAAGAGAAGAAAAAAGAGCATTTAGAGGGATCGGAGCTCCCCTGTCCATGGGGAGGGTGGGGGGGTCCCTGGCCAGAACCCCCCAGCATGGCTGCTCTGGCTGCAGAGGAGCCCCTGAGCGACTCCCTGTCCCCCCCAAGAGCCTCTGGAATCTCAGGGTGAGACACCACCCCCCCCCCCCCCCCATTCTGTCAGCCCCCAACAAGCCCCAGCAGGCTTCCCTCAGCACCTTCGTTAGCGCCTTCATTAGCGATCCATCCAATTGGGACTGATGGCACTCCATCACCCCTTCCTCCTGCTGCAGCCCCGGGAGCACCCCGTCCCGGCTGGCGGCTGCGGGATGAGCAGCCGGTGCGGGCACGGCGCTTGCTGTGGGGTAGAACTGACCCCGAAACACCTGAGCTCGCCGCGCTGCCCAGCACCGGCGCAGGGTCCGGCCCTCACTCTACGGAAAATCCCCCAAAATCCCTCTTAGCGCAATGTCCGGCTGCCCTGGAGCCGGCCCAACTCCTGGCACACTCTGGTACGTGCCAGAGCACCGAGTCCTACTGAAGTTGACGGCACAACCCTGCACCGGGGGAAGCTCTGGCCGCGCCGGGACCTCCTGGTCGCCCAGCACGGCCAAGGTCGCGTGGCCGGGCCTCCCTCCGGCTGCCGAGGGATAAATCCCACCGGAGCCCCTCATGTCCCTCCTGGGCTGGAGCGAGACGCGGTTGAGCACCGGTTCATCCTCCGGCACCGTTTCCGAGGGCAAGGAGCAACCGGACCGCGACCGCACAGAAACGCGGCTCTGCCACAAGCCGGGCGGTGGGGAATCGGGGCTGCGGGGCCACATCCAGCCCCTGCCCCGCACCGGCTCCCGTTTGCTCCAGCTGGGATTTTTCTGCTACAACAGTTTTCTGCAGCCCGGGCGCTCAAAGACACATCCAAAAATGTGGGGACCACTGCACCTTGGCAGCACCGGGGGGCCTTACACGGAGGATGGGGTTGGTTTGATGCAAATAATAAAAGATTTGGGGTTTTAAACAGCCATCAGTGAAATCTTGGTTAGAGAAGCTGGCACAGAGACAGCCTGCGGGACAGCCCCCCCCAGATCCAAGACCCCCAAACGCCCCATTTGATTCGAGATCCCCACAAAGTCCCCTCAATCTGAGACCCCCAAACGCCCCATTTGATTCGAGAGCCCCACAAACTCTCCTCAGTCTGAGACCCCCAAAAGCCCCTCTTGATTCGAGAGCCCCCCCAAAAGCTCCCCTTGATTCGAGCCCCCCCACCAGCAATGGGACACTGGAGGAAAAGGCAGGAGGGAGAAGGAAAGGGAGAGACTGAAACCCCCACGAAGCGCCAGAGACTTTCACCAGAAGATTTGTATTTTTTTTCCCCTTTATTTTTTTTTAATTTTATTTTTTAGTTTATTAATAGGATACAGACCGGAGGCACTTACACGTTGGCAAACTGGAGGGAGAGGAGAGGAGCGGGCTGGGTTTTTGGCCAGACGAGGTGAGCGAGGGGGAGGCCCCTGAAACCGCCGGCGGGAAGGGGCAAGCGCCGGATGGGACCCCCCTGGCCGAGGAGGCGGCGGCAGCACCAGCCACGGACCCGGGGGGGGGTGTGTGTGTGTGAGAGCTGCACAAAGCAGCCGTGCCAGCGATACCACTGGCCCCCCGAAACCCTGGGGGTGCCCGGCCGAATGACACCAGCCAGGGCAGCAGGCTGGGCTCGTTAATGGATTAATTGGGGGACGGGACACCTCGCTGCGAAAAAGGGGGATGTGATTAAGGCAGGCAGCGCCGCAGCCCCATCTCCGCGCTCCCGGCAGCCTGGCTGGGCTGGGGCTGGAGTCGATGTTTTTAAAAACCTACATTATTGTTGGGGTGGTTTTTTTTTTCCTTTTCTTTTTTTTTCCTTTTTTTTTTTTTTTTTATACAATTAATACAGTCTGTAAAAATATTTACAATCTCTGCTCCGAGCCAGAGCCCGGTGGGGTGGCCAGCTCCTTGGGGAAGACCGAAGGCAGCGGCAAAGCGGGCAGGGATGCTGCGGGGGCCAAGGCACGGCTGGCTCGGGGCTGCCCCCTCGCTCCGGGCATCCTCCCAGACACAACCTCCCCCGCTTTGGGATTTGCAGGGGATTATCGGGGGCAGCCGGACCCCCAGAAGAGCCTGTCCTGGGTGGGGGGCTCAAGGCAGCGGGGAGAAACGCTCTCTCCTCTTCCTCGGGGCTGGAAAAGCCGCTGCCGGCGAGGGGCTGTGGTGACAACAAACCGGGAGGGGACGGAGCTGCCCAGAATGCTCCGGCACGCTCCCCCCGCCACGAGACCCACCTCCCCGCGCATTATTCCAGTCTTTTTTCCCCGGGTCAGCCCGGCTTCGGGCGTCACCGGCGGCCGAGGTTCGGTGTGCGCCGCGGCGGGCGCTTTACGGTGAGCACCGAGTACGGAGCGGGGCGAGGGCGGGCATCGCGGAAGAAATACCTGAGGTTCGCTGCTGAGCCGGCACCTCGCGACACAAGGACTACCTGGAGAGTCTGCTCCTGCTTTGCGGCGGATTAGATTTATTAGCAAATCGCTATCTGCAGTCCCATCATTTTCCATATATAAATTTTCCTCAAAGCTATAAAAACTGAAATATAGACTATGGTCAAGATTAGCAATCGACTTTCGGGTTTGGGAGAGAAAAACCAAAAATCGCTAAGTTTTATATATAATATATTAATACAAAAATTCTGGAGGGGGGGGAGGAAGAGGAGGAAAAGGAGGAAGAAAGCAAATAGGCAGGAATCTGATCAGCCCCAACGGCAGCTCTAGGAGATTCTGGGCGCAGCCAAAGACAGGCGACAGTCTTGGAGTCAACCACCTCCGAGCTCTCCCATCCCCGTCGCGTACATTCAGGCCATCCCACGGCACGCACGCCGAGCGCTGGTGTGTGGTGGAGGGAGAGGGAGGGGGGGATTTCTGACAAAGTGCAATATTCGACCCTCCCCAAAATACCTAATCCTCCGCTCTTTATTATACGGGGAGGGGGCGGGGGGGCAGAGTGGGACTCGGGGGCTTCTCTGGCGCAGCACCGGCCCCTCGCCGCCGTAGTGCCGACTATCTGCTTCCCGGCTCAGGCGCAGCGGAGGTGAGGGAGGGCGAGGAGCGCTGCCCGTCCTAAACCGATGTCGCCGGCATTTGCACGCCGGGACGCTCTGCGCCCGTCCCAAGGAGGGGCCGCGGCGCGCTGATGGGGATCGGCCGTGGTTAAACCGCTCTGCTGAGCTGATCACAGGTAGGATGGTTTTAAAAAACGAGATTAGACGCGGGGGTTGGGGGTTGGTTTTTTCCCCTTTCCCCCCCCCAAAACGGCAAAGGAAAGCGGCAGGCGTGGGGGCAGCCGCTCCGGGAGTCGCTACCAGCCCCTGGGCAGTTAATCGAGCAGGGACGGTTCGGCCGGTCGGATAATGGTGGGCCGGTTCGGTGCGGCGGGGGGTCTTCTGCTGCAGAGAGAAGGGGAACAGAGGCGTGAGCGTGGGGACGGTGAGGCGAGGGGACCTCGTGGTGGCAGCTCAGCTCGAGGCCACGTCCCAGTGGGACCTCCGTCCCTGCCTGCCGGCGGCATGTGAGCTCCCCAGCCTCCGGCGCGTGCCACGGAGGTACCGGCAACCAGCACCGATCCTTCTGCAGGGACGAGGGGGACCGGAGTTCCCAGCCCAGCAGAAGCGAGGGGCTGCGCTGGGGGGCAGAAGGGGAGCTCCAAGTCCTGCCACAGAAACCACGAGCTGCCGACTCCCCTCCCGACCGAGGGGTTTCGCACCTCGGAGGCACCGGGGCGTTCAGAAAAGCTCAGCCTGAGTTGAGGGTCCAGCCCTGGGGGCAGGAGACCACCCCACGCCCCCTCTGGAGGGCTGGAGGCCGAGGACGAGAGCCTCCCCTGGCACCGGGGAGCCTGCCAAAACGGGTTCTCTTACCTGGGCACGCCTGGAGGAATGCCAGGGGGGATGCGTGCCGGCCGCGACGGGATCTGAGGAGGGGCTGAGAAGGGGTCGTTATTAGCAGCAAAGATGTTCTGGGGTCCAGGGCGTGAGGGGATGGGGGGAGCGGCGAAGGAGGAGGGTCCCCCTGCGGGGATGGGGATCAGGGGCGGCCCCGGCGTTGGACCCCTCACGGCCGGCGGCCGGCCCGGCGGCAGGATGGCGGAGGGAGGTCTGCGCTGAGGCGGGGGGCTGTGAAGGAGAGAAAGCACCTCAGGGAACGGAGCGCTGACAGCCCACAGCCCTCCTTTCCCCCAGGAAAAAGCCCAAATCCACGTTAACCCGTTGTCCGCCCCACTAATTCCCGCCGGGCATCCCGTCCCCGCCAAACCGACCTGTGCCCACTGCTCGTCTGCAGCCACGTGTCGTCCACAGGCGGGGGAACCGGCGTGGAGACGGTGCTGGTGCTGATATCCCCGATGATGTTCAAGGCCTCTTTCAGGGCATGGTACATGCGCAGCATGTCGTCCCTCCTCTGCGCCTGGTCGGCCGACTCCTCCATCAGGCTGTTCTGGTCGGCAGAGGAGTACAGGTAGGCCAACAGCTCTGAGTGGATGAAATCCTTGGTCTAAAGAGAAACAGCAAGCCAAGGTTAGCCCGAGACAGCAAACCCACTGGCTCGGAAGCTGGGGGAGTAGGAGCTGGAGGACCCAAAGACGTGGAGGCAGCGGGGGCCAGGGGACACCACTTCCAGCCCTGGAAGACACATGGAGCCCCAGCGACTCGGGACTTGCAGGACGGTTCAGCGTCCCCGGTTTGCTGGAACCAGGCGGGAGCAAACGCCAAGAATCAAAGTGCCTTCTCAGCAAAGACGCTGCCAAGCAGCTCAAGCACAAAGACATAAAAATTAAGAATTGAAAGATCATCAAATCCCACTGTTCAGTTCCGGCTCAGTGACGAGCGTGGCGCAGCCCAGCCGACTCCTACTAAAGCCGAGGGGGGCCCAAGACTCCTCCCCAGCGTGTGCTGCCCAAAGAAACCCAAAATCCCCAGAACCCCCAGAAGCTCCCTTCCCGCTGGAGGGGCTGTGTCCGTCCGAGGTTCCCCTCCGCCCCGTGGCGCAGCCACTCACATTGTTTATCATGAGGTGCATTATCGTCTTTGGCATGAGGTCCCGGATGGACTTGTTGATGATGCCGACGTAGGAGTCGACAAGGTTGCGGATGGTTTCCACCTGGCGCTCCAGCTGAGGGTCCATGGAGAAGGTGTTCTCCTGGGCGCCGTCCTCGTTCTCAGTCTGCTCAGGGAAAGCAGGGCACAAGTTACTGTCGGGATCTGACAGACCCGGAAAGAAACCCCTCTGCTCCACACATATTCCCTGTCCCTTCCACCTATTTCCATCCTACGTGGATGCTTTTTTGAAACAGAGTTTATTTCGTAGCCCGGAACGACTAGATCCATCGGCTGGGCAGCACAAACTAGGGCCGCGTTATAACGTTCGTCCTCTTCTGCGATACCACGGCATTTTCCAGGGTATCCGAGAACCTAATGTGAAACACCAGGACCCAAGCCAAGAGCTCCCAAGTCTGAAGGCTCCTCTGGCAGCCTCTCCCCGGGCTGGTCTCAGACAGCACCCCTCGGCCAGCCTGCTCCGGGAGGGCTCGGACAAGTCAGAGGGAGTGTTTACTTGGTCTTTCTCTGGGTAAACTCCTGCTCGGAGGAAGGAGGCTTTCCAGCTGTCCACATCTTCTTGGGAGTCGCAGGCCAGCTCAATCTGACGGAGATCTTTGTACACGTTCCTAGGAAGAAGGTGCAGAGCTGGGGGTGAGGAGCATGGCGGACGGGAGGCTCGGCAGAGCACCGGTGAGGCCTCCAGCACCTCGAGCCCTTAACACCAGGATGCCCGAAGAAGCCTGAAATCCCTCCAGAATGTGTATACAAATATTGGCAAGCTTCTGCTTCCTCTGAAGAAATCCTCCCCCACCAGATCACAGATGCTCCTGCCTTGGAGCATGACACCGAATGGACGGGGAAGCCGGATGCACGGCCTGGGTTTGGACCAGCAATGACCGAGGGAGGGCAAAACCATCAGCCCGTCAACCGTGGAGCGTGTTCGGCAGCGTTTTGAGCCTGGTGCGATACCCAGAGAGCAAAGGGATTTCAGGAGGCCCCTGCTCAAAGCCCTTACCTTTGCTCTGTGTTGAAGATGGCAAAGACGTGCTTGTTAGACATAAATCCCTTCTCCACGTCCCTGATTTTCAAATTATCCAAAGGCAACATGTATTTCTTCTCCTTCTCCTGGAAGAGGGGACAAGAGGAAGGGAGGGATGAGAGCAAGCGAGCACAGTGGCGCTTCGCTAATGCTAATTAGCCACCCTGAGTAGAATGAAAACCCAACCCCTAGAAACACAGCGGAGACCAGAGCTCCTGCAACAGAGGGGCAGCGATTTCCTCAAGCTCACACCAGAGAAGGTCCACCAAGACATGCTTTTCAGCTCAGCCCACAGCACACGATTCCCTGACCAAAGCCAAGAGCTTTACCTGGGACGGAGCAATCTGCTCTCCCCAGGAGCCTGCCCCCCGAACCGGCAGCGCTCCGGCACAAGAACAGACCGTGAATCCCTTTTGGTGCTGCACTGGCTACCTGGCTTCCCTGCCTTTCCAAGGACGCATCCGGCAGCACCAAAGACACCACCGGAGAAAGTGATTCGGTCCCTCCAGGTCGGCGGGCAGCTCCAGGACGCTGCCCGGTGGCAGCCCTGCCTGTGCCGTAGCTGCCCTCCCTTGGCCCGGGATGGGGCTGGCTCCACTGGAGCCCACCCTGCCACCTCCGTGGGGCCCCAGGAATTTCCCCCCCGGTGCCCATCCCTGCCGGAGGGGATGGTTGGAAGGAACCGGGGCCTCGCAGTCTAGCACAAAGTCGGCTGCTGATTTAAGAGGCTGCTCTCCAGCCCCGCCGAGGGGCCACCCAGCCGAGTCGCTGCCGAAACGCCACATCTGGAATTGTTTAGAACAGCTCCAGCTCCACTTTGTCTCCAGATGCTGCGCACACGGTCCCAAAAAGTGACGTTCGCCTTTGTAGAGAGGCCACGAACCCAAAGCCTTCCCCCCCCCCCCGCCCCCCTTCCACCGCCGCCCCACACTCCTCCTCATGATTTCCTGAAAAACCCACAACTTTTTTCCAGACTGGATTCGGTTGCAACGACTTTGCCACGTCAGAAGAGAGACAAAGCAGTTTCCTTTCGCCCATCGGGCTTCTCTCCTTATTAAAAAAAAAAAAAAAAAAAAAAACCAAACCGGGAGGGGGAAAAAATTAAAAATAAAAACCGCCCCCGTGGATGCCGTGGGAAGCCGGAGACTCCAGCCCAGCCTGCCCAGTGTTCAGACTACCTGTTCAGGAGGGTTTAAAGTTGTACAGTAGTCTGCACATTGGTTAGATCGGGTTTGGCCAAGCAGCACCCCAGCAGCACCCCAGCAGCCGCAAGGTAAGGGCAGGGGGGGGAGCGAGCCCGGATTCGGCCCTTTTTGGGGAGATTTGTGCTCCGACTCATGGAGGCGGCGTGGTTTTGGGGTTTTGGTTTGTTTTTTTTTTTTGCCTCGGCGGCACAAGCAGGAGGGCAGAGCTGAAGCGGGGGGAGCCCGGCCGGGCAGCGCTCCCCACGCTTCCCCCCCTTGCAATGGGGAGGTGAGAGGGTGGGCTGCATCCCCCCAAAACCCCAGGGTGCTGGGTGCCAGCTTAGCAGCTCTTGGCGGTTCATTTTTTAACGGCGGGGGCCTGGGGGGGGGGCAGGGGTAGGGGGGCAGGGAGAGCTGGGCTTGCAGAAGACAGAGCCTCATTCATCCCCAGCCGGCTGGTTCTCATTACCCGCCACGGAGGGGCCAGACGTGCCCCCCGAGAGGCCTCTGCGCAGGAAACCGGGGGAGCACCGGCGGGCTCTGAGAGGGGGGGAAGCACGCTGGAGGGAGGTTTATCAGCTCAACATGTTTCCTTCTCTTTTAGGAGGCAGATTTAAAAAGGGGGCTGGGGGGGGGGGTGGCCGGGGAAGAGAGGTTAAAATCTGACTCCACGGTTCGGGAGAGATGTTCACCTTTGCAGCTCGCTCGGAAGATGAAGGATGAACAAAAGAAGCCCGGGCTTTGCTCTCGTGCCCGATGTCCAGCTGCTGAGCAGCTCCCGGGAAATAAAAGTTGTGTTCACGTCTCCTTTTTCTGACCCGCGTGCTGGGCTCTGGCGAGGCAGCAGCCACACCGAACCCCTTGCGTCCCCCCAAAACACCCTGCAAGCCAGCCCCCCCCACCCCACAGCATCTGGCCGGGAGGCCGGTGACGTAAGGGGAAAGGCGAGATCACGGGCCGATTTTCAGACTGTGGGGGCGGAAATGCTGGAAAATCTGAAATATGAAAGTAGCATGGCCGAGACCACGATGCCATGGAGGAGATGCTGGCTCTGGCACTCACGCCGGCCCCAGCAGCTCGGACAAGAAGCGGGCAAGAGATGCCGGTCTTGCTGCCGTCCCGTTCCTGGGAGGGTTGAGCCCAAAGAAATCGCTTTGGGTTTGAGTGGTGAAATGCCATTTCCAGGCAGGGGTGAGCTACCAACACCCTGGCTGCCCCGGTACGCGGGGGAGCAGGATGTCTAGCCCGAGGGCTGGGGCAGCAGATCCCCCGACATGGGCAAACAGGTCCGGGAACAGCAGCAGCCCCTTCCCAGACACCCAGTGAGGAACAAGAAGGGACCTGTGGGGTCCCGGCACAGACAAACCCCAGAAGCGGAGAGAATCGGGTTCCCTCCCTGTGCCCTGGTCTCCCCACACTCACAGGGGTGGCTCTGGAGGGGGGTCGGTGGCCGGGGGGTGGCTGGGCACCGCACGGCCGGTCAGGACAGCGTGCAATGCCCCCCACGTGCACCCCACCTCCTGCCCGCCACAGGCAGCGCTCCCCGGGCTTCAGGCAGCGGAGATGCCTCAGCGTTCTTTGCTGGGAGGGCGGCACGGGCTGCAGCCATCTCCTGCCCACCCTGATCCCATTTCCCACTTCGCATTTTCCTCCAACTTCCAAGATCTTTCACAGCTCAACCCCAGCATGGGGATATTAACCCCATTGGCACCTCCTGCCCGAATGCAGCTTTGGGATGATGCATGATGTAAGAGCAGCGCAGCAAGCCCACAGAGAACAGCCAAGGCGGGGGTTCGGGGCTTGGTGACAATGCACCGATAGTCCCATGGGATCAAAGACTAAGTTTTCCTTTACCCGCAGCCAAGCCCTGCACAGCGTTGGTGGTTTTCCCTTCCCCAGGGCCAGAACGGACATGGTTTCCCTCCTGACCACCTGCATTGCTCCTCTGGCTTTGCTGTGCTGAGACGGTCAAACCGGGAACTGGCTGCCCTGGGTTAGGGGGCTGGGATGGGGCAGGGAGGTAAAGGGAGGTCCCCGATCCTTCTCGGAGGTCTTGCAACAACTGCGTTGGGGGACAAAGAAAACCTCCCCTGAAGGAGGCAGGGCACAGGGGATGCCTGCACGGCGTGGCCACCCCCCAGGCTCGGCCAGGGCCGGGCAGCTGGATCCCGTAGGACCTCCGCTTGCCAATGCCTCCCAGTTTATCTTTGTTTACACAATCCCGAGGTCTGGGGGAGTGTCTGGAGACATGGAATTTGCTGGCTGGGGCTTGCGGTGTCCGCAGGGCACCCTCCAGAGGAGACCCACGCTCCTGCATGTCAGGAGATGGACAATGCTAATTAGTCCCGGGCGCTAATTCTCATCCCCAGCCCGAGGACCTTCTCACCCGAGGCCTGTGAATCACAGAGCCTGCCCCCAAAACCCGTTCTTCCCCGCTCGCACATACCTCCTCGTCCTTGTACCAGGACAACGACTCGGCCGTCAGCACAAACCAGTATTCCTTGGAGCCTCCCTTCATGATGCTGATGTTGTTGATGGTCAGCCAGCCCCTGCGGATCACCTGGAGACAGAGGAGTGGTGGTGGGGAACAGAGGGGAGGAAGGAAGAAGAGGTTACAGGCTACTGTGGAGTCTCCAGGGGAGCTCCCCAGATGGAGAGCAAGGAAAAGTGCTCCTGAGCTTGAAAGCCCGCCTAGACCCTTCACAGAAAGCCCTAGCCTCAGCAAAAGACCCTCAACCAGACAGATATTGAGACCCCATCTCACAGGTAAGCTAGCAGCACGTGGGGGGGACGTCTGGAGCTCTTCTAGCTCCCAAAGCTGGATGAGAAAAGCAGCGAGCCCCTGCCCATGCTCACAGTAAGATGCTGCAGCACCAACAGATCCAAACCCAACTCCACATTAACTCCCCATGGCCACTGGTGCCACCTGGTCAGCCAGCAGCAGCCCAGACAGGAGAGGTGATGGAGAGCAAAAGGTCCAGCGCCCCAAAGGGATGAGACAGGAATTCAGAGTGTGTCTTGGGTTTAAGAGAGGACCAGAGCTGCCCGGGGGCATTACAGTCTCTGCCGAGGGCTGTTTTGGGGTGACCCGCACAGGGGTGCTGGTGCCGGTCCTTCCCAAAGGTCAGCACGCAGCGTGGCGGTACCGGGAGCCCCGTAAAAAGCAGACCTCAGCCTCCATCCTGGCCATTTCAAAGCCGCTGTCATGCCACCTGCAAGCAAGGCCAGAAAAGGTCTGCAGAGACTAACAGAGCCCCATCAGCTGGGGCACGTTCCCAGGAGCAACAACCAACTTACCCAGTCCAGCAACTACCGGAGCAGCTCTCCCCATCCCTGTTCTGCTCAGGGTCTCCAAGAGCAATGTGCCCTTGCTGAGGGCGGCCAAGGCAGCCCTCAGCCTCATTATAACCGAGCAATCCTGTGTTTCTCACCCAAACCCACTCCCCCTCTTGTGCGTTGCCCCCTACCCCAAAGCAGCCTCTCCCCAGGACAGCTCCTCTGCCTTCTTGCAGGCAGGACTAGCCGGCAGGTCTTGCCGAGCTCGCAGCCCCCAGTGAAAGGCTCCCTCACAGCCCCACAGATGGACCTCACATGCAAACACGTAGCAGCAGCCGCCGGCAATCGGGGCAGCAGCACACTGAAGCGAGATTGCCGAAGCCTGACGTTGCAAGCAGCAGTTTTTCACGACACAATGCACAAGGACCACACTGTCCGAAGCAGGCGGCAGCGTTCCCTGTCCTATATCAACCCAGGGAGCTAACAGCTGACCGCTACCTCCATCACGGCGCTTGTGTTCTCTCCCAGCGCCGGTGGCGAGGAAGCTTGCACAATGGTGTAGCTGGTCCCAGCAGCTACCGCACAGCAGAGCCCTCGCTAGACTATCCCACGCCTGTCTCAGCACCGTCAGAGCTAGAGTGGCACCATCCTGCTGATGCCAAGGAGCATCCCTGTGCCTGTAATGGCCTCCCCAAGACAACAGCCCTTGGGGAACACCACCACCTTCACTGGGTGCACCTTGGTGACAGCAGAGCCCCACCAGGACACCTCTGCCTGCTGGAAAACATCATGAATCATCACAAACCCCTCGCAGTTGTGAGAACAGGCAACGGAGATGTGCTGGAAGCTGGAATTGCTCCTAGCCTTGAGTCTGGACAATCCAGGACTGGACTAGGACTATCGAGCACGCTGCTCGGCCAAGCAGAGGATTAGACCCTGCCCAGGTGCTCCCGCCGGCCTCCCATGAGAGGGGCAGCAGATTGACTTCACCAGCAGCAAAACCACCATCTTTGGGACAGGCCGGGAATTTTCTAAGCTTTTCAACTGCAGGCAAGATTACGCTCTGCCCGGCGGGGTTCCTCCATTGTTCTGGGAGCTATTGTACGGAGAGGAAGGTCACCGCGGCTCGGCACAGACCCCAGGGCTGCGGCAGAAGCCTTTAGACGAAGCTGTGAGTCTCTCTCCCTACCAAGGGCTGCAGGGGAGCGGCATTCTTCTCACCATCACCCCCGCGGTTTTACTGCGGAGCTGCTACGCCGGCCACCCCGTGAGCTGCATGGCAGGACCACGCTACGCTTCCAGATGCCGGTTTGCCTGCAAATGACCCGCTCCCAGGTAAAGAGGGGGAACGGAGCATCCCCGAACCCGTCTGCTTCTGCTGTGTCAACCCATCCAGCTGGGACTCTGCTCTGGAGGCAGTGAGGGCACCCGGAGGTGGAGGGTCAGACCTCCCCAGGGCAGGAGCTGCCTCGCAAACGGCAATGCTGGCCACTGCTAGAGACCTAAAAAACTGCAGGAGAGCTTCCCGACAAGTGCCCGCTCCTGTAGGACCCCTAAACGAGAGCCCAGCCGAGCTGGGAGGTAGCACAGCACACAAACCCCCCAGTTCAGCAGCCTGGCACTGACACACATCCTCCCAGTACGTGAGCCGTATGCTGTGTTCAGGGATGCTTTAGGTGCCCTGCGCTGAGCATCCCACACCGGGAGGCCGGCAGCAGGAGGGACTCAGTGGCAGCTCGGCAAAGCCAGTGCCCCAGGACCACGACTTTTCTACCCCAGCGCTTCACAGGGGTTAGTACCACCACACGGGTTAGTAATGGGCAGACGTGGGGAAAATGCATCTGGGGGGGATTGATTCAAGTCAGTCCAAAGCATGGATGGGAGGGAGAACGAACAACCCTTGCGGTTAAGCAGAGAAGAGTTAGACACGAGCAAGATGCAGAGTTTGTTATGGCTTGTATGGGAACCAGCTCTGAGCAGCTGCGCCCGAGACCAAGGCAGGGCTTTAATCTCAACACCGGGATTAAGCATGTAAAACAGAGCCAGCACCAGCCCTTTTGTGTCGAGGCTTTTCCGTGTGCTGCTGGGGGAATGCACCAAAGGATGGGGCTCGGGCCACTCTTGTTTTCAGACTGCTCAGGTGACTGCCAATGTAAAAGCCATGACAAAATCCACTGTGTTAGGCATGGGCAAAGCTCAGTGCGCCGGCGGGCGCAGGCAGCTAGAGCTAAAACTTAACTCATACAGATTTTTCTGGCGAGGGGAAGGAAGGAGCCCTGAAATTAAGACGGCAGAGGTTGTCAGATTAAAGATTTCACCTTCTGATTCGCTCTGGCATGTTTGAGACCCCAATTTGCATTTAAAAACAATCTCCAAATTTGAACCGAGTCTGGTTTTAAAGGAACAGAGACAGGACCAGGGAGACGGAGCAGTTGAGGGGATCAGGGCCAAGGAAAGGGCAGAGGGAAAAGGTTCAGCAGCAAAGCAAGTCCTGCAAGCCAGGTTAGAGGCTCTGGCAGGTGCTGGGACAGGTTTGGAGGGGATTATAAGGAACAGGGAATCTGCCTTTAGGACACGGGGCTGGGAGAGATCCAAGGCTGTAGCATAGAGGGAGCTGGAGCGTTAGAGAAAAGCCAAGATTTGATTTCTTTTGCTAAAGGGTAGAAGAGGGGAGGGTACTCTGCAGAGCCAGAGACACCCCAGCTGTGTGCTGGCTCAAGGCAGGACTCAGGACACCTCCTCCTCTACCCCCAAATGCAGGTTGAGGAGGAGGAGGATGAGGAGGAGGAGGAGGAGAGAGGAAGGCTGCTCCACAGTGCCTGGCACTGAGCCACACAGCAGAGCCCAGAAGAAAGTTCCTTTAAGACCGACTGATATTGGTGAGAGCACTGATGGTTTTAGGGCTTGTAAGCCAGGCAAGCTCCCCTGGCAGAAGAGCTCCAGAGCTCTCGGAGCTCTGCCCGGCTCCGAATCAGAAGCAGCCTGGCACCGGGCTGGCGCCTTGAATCCTTAATTGTCAGATCTCCACCTTCCCGTCACCCGGCACGATCACGTCTGCACAGCCAGTGATGGGAGAGCGGCCCTGCACAGAAATCATTGTGTGGGAGGCAAGAGACGGGCCCTTGGGGGGGGGGTTCCTTTGTTTTTGCAGCAACATCTGGACGGTGCTAAAAGAAAATGGAAGTGTCTGAACAGTTGGAAGAGATGGGAAATGGGCATGGGGCCCTCACAGACTGTTGGAGCTGCGGATGTGGTTGATAAGTCACGGGGTTTCACTGAGCAAAAACTACAAACCTTCCTGGGAAGAGCAGGATGGGTGCTGCCTGCGCTGTGGCAGCGCGGCTGTCTCACCACCACATCCCTCCACTGTAACCGGGTTATTACAGCAGCCTCATAAAACCCATTTTTGAGATAAGAAAGCATCCAGCGCCTAAGCTGCAGCCGCTTTTTCATGGGACTGTGTGGCTGATGAGAGGTGGCCGACTCTGGGGAACTTCACCTGCAGCCGACTCCAACCTTCTGGCTTCACCCACCAGCCCAACACCCATCCCCAGCTGCAGGAGCCAACTTATTTTCCCAGCTTCCTTCCTGAGGGAGACATTTGGGTGCTGAGGCTGCCCCTGAGGGACCAAGGCAACACCTGAGCCACGGTCCCCAAGGCTGTAAAGCCCAAATCGGCAGTTTGGAGATTGCTTCCCTCTCAGACACTTCCATTTTCTTGGACCGCCAGAGTGATGCTCAGCTCCAAGTCTGGAGCAGCGGGGTCAGGACCCAACCACCCACCCCACCGCCCCCAGAGGGGATTGCTTGACCACAGACAGGGAAACTCTTTTCCATTCAGAGGAAACGCTCCCCTCTGTCTCCCCAGAAGTGAGTACGCTTGAGGGAAAGCTCCCTGTTGGCTGAATAATGAGGCTCGAAGCAGCTGACAAGTCACCCAAAGTTTGCCTCCGCCCGTTGCTAACATCTGGGAGCTGAGGCACCTCAGAAGAAGAGGGCTTCTTGCCGGATTTCTGTGCCAGCCGTGCAGCGTGCCGTGCTGCGGCCAGCATCAGTAAATCAGCTAGCAGCCGGCCCGAGGTCGGGACCCAACCTCAAGCCCAAAAAGAGGCAACCGGGGGGAGATAACACACCTCCAGCCCCATGGAGCTGGGGGGCCCAGAGAACAGGGGGGCGAATTCCTGCCCTCTGTGTGTGGCCAAAACATGGGCAGAGGGACTCCCCTGCCTCAGGGCCAGCTTCTCTCCAGCCCTTACCACCACTCAAGGGGAACCACGTCCCACCACGGCAGCAGGCAGCTCTGTGCTAAAACCCAAAGATTTTGGCTTCTTGCTTCCCAAGGGCCAGCAAAACCAGTACTCACACCCTGAATCCCAGTATCCAGCTCTCCCTATACCTGTTCCCAGCAAGTACAGGCAGATGCCAGGCAGCACCGATAGCCCGGTGATCATGGTACGGGCAGGGATCAGCCCCGAGCCCTTTTTTTTCGGCCACGGGAAGAGCCCAGACGTGGGGACAAAGGGGACAGACTGAATTTCTGCCTCTAGACTAAGCTCACGGAGCCCAGTTGCTCGCCTCGGGGAATCCTGTCCTTCCTCTGCCAACAGCGTACTCAATTCTGGGAAGCGAGTGGTGTCATTGTGGGTTTGGAAGGTCTTTCTGGCAGGGCCGCGTCCATCACTGGGTGTCGTCTACCAGCACTATCACACTATGTGGGTACTTACCAGTATCTCACCCTTTAGGTGCGCAAAATTAAGGGGGGGAAAAAAAAAGCAGGACAAGGAGACAGAACAGTGAAGAAAAACAAAGTGATGGAAGGGAGAAGAGAGCAGGAAGCACAAAAATGGTAGGAAAAAGCAGAAAAACAGCAAAAGAAAAACAGTTACATGCTATTAATTATAATTTTACAGTGTTAATATTTCATTACATTCTTTCCAACAAGAGGCAATGTCTGCATTAGGTACTGCAAGACCTAACACCATGCAAGGGGGCACTTCCAGTGCTGCTCTCAGTCATGCACACCGGATAGCAAACACCCTCTCGGAAGCGGGAGGCTGCATGATGAGACAGAACTGAGGTGGACACGGCTGCCGGGCACCTCCCTGCGCTCCATTTGGTCCCCATTCCCGCCGCCCACCACCCCGGAGGGCTAGTCTGGATCAACGGGGCAGGACCGGGCAAGTTAGGCCAGACCCTGCCCCGTGTCAGAGCACGGGGCTCCTCCAGCAGCACGTGCCACCTGGCTTGTCCCGACTCCCGCTGCTTTGAGATGAGCTCCTGCGGAGCAAACGCTCCCGCTCCGTGAGCCAGAGCTCCGTCTTTCCCATCTCCAACCCCAGTGTCAAATATCCACCCAGGAAGGAGTTTGTGGATCAACTCGAACCCCGCTTTCAGAGCTGCGAAACGCAGCTCCGGGTTGCTCTGATCACTGCTGGAGCAGGATATCCTGGAGAGCTACCACTGCCCCACGCGACGAGGGAGGATCGGGGAGCCGGCGGCCGTACCTGATTTGGGATGGCTCTTTTCTTGTTCGTCTGAGTGTTCCTTTGCTGCGCGCTGAAAGAAGAAAAAGAGCAGCTTTAGGCAGGGAAGGCAAAGCAAAGCAACGAGCGCTCAGAGCCCACGCAGCCACGACACGCTTCCCACCCGGAATGCTGTAAGGAAGAGCTGCGTCCAAAGGCGAAGCCCGTCATGTAAAATTCAACCAAGACCACCCAGGCTCCGTGCTGCCAGGACGTTGCAATGTGGACAGAGGAGCCCCTTCCAGAGTTTTGCCCAGGACTGAACGTACACAGGACAGCAGAGGGGGACAGGGCTTTCCAACCCGGACAGCTTTATCTCCTTCCTTACAGTCCTTATCTCCAGGCATTTACAAGCCTGCCTGTTCCAGAGGGGCAAGGTGGTAACTTGCAGGAGAGGAAACACCAAGCAGCAGTTGCTGATTCAAAAGGGACTTCTGTCCGTGAACCCAGCCGAGCCGATGCACCCCTACCACCGCAAGGCCGATAACCAGAAGGACTCATCTCCAGAAACACCTGCAGCCTCCTAGTTCCCCCCCAGGTTGGAAAAGAGCATACCTGCACCAGAGGGAAAGCTACCTGTCTCTCCTGAGCAACCAAAGAGACGAGGGGCGAGGTGCGGGACGTAACCGTTAGTCAGGAGCAGGAACAAAATCCATGAAAACAGTTAGAATAATGCCGGGACACCCCACGGAGCAGCAGTTTACAAGCACAAACAGGGTCCTTTCCCTGGGGAATGCGACTGCGGGACCGCATTTGCAGCAGCCACTGTCCCTCTGGCCCAGGGCGTCCCTGACCTGCCGGCTGGGGGAATTTGGGAGATCACCCTCTGCCTGCCCCGATCCTCACAGTTTCTCCCTAAACCCTCAGGACACAAGGCGAGCCGGGCGCCCTGCCTGAGTCAGCCCAAGTGTCGTGGCATCCCGGATGGGAGCGGGAAGCTCTCCCGTGGCTGAGCGCCACTGCAAGCGCAAATCCAAAAGCTGAGCTTGGAGGAAAAGCCTCTCCAGCTCTCATCAAACGTCCCTCCAGGCTGCGGGGAGGGGAAGGTGCAAGCAGGGCTGCCCCAGCCACTCCAGGACATGCTGTTTGAGCGGGTACCCACCCTGTCGTCATGTGCTGCTCAGTGTAACAGCTGGGGAGTGGGAGAGTTTCAGAGGAGTCCGGAGGAAAGAGTGAGATGATGGTTCAAAGGAAAAAGAGGAGAGATTAGGAGAAGAGGAAGGAACTGTGAATGAAGGTGAAAAGCAGAGACATAAAAAAAGCTGGGCGAAAAAGAAAACAAGAGGAAGACTATGTGAATTTAAAGAGGAGGAGGTGGTGTGGGCTCTGGCTGACAAAGATGGTGACAAGCTCTGGGCAGAGCCGCTCGCCTCTGCTCTTTCTGTGCGGGGACACCTGAGCCGGACCTCTGGGCGCTTCCGAAAAGTTATCGCCCAGTTTGGGGCTGCGCAGATGGAAAATGCTAGCCATCCTCTGGCCAAAAGCCAAAGCTGAGGGAAGACAGACTAACAGGAGAGCCCTGCTCCTGGTCCTGGCCTCGCCTGCCTGGGCAGAGGATTACAAGGGACAAGCTCAAAGGATGGGGAGACATTTCTGCTCCAGTCCCGACAGCTCCACTGGGACAGGACAAGAGTCATTTCACCGTCCCTTAATGGGCCCAGGGGGCACAAAAAATTCCCTCATCTCTGCTGAAGGGCAGCAACAGCCTTAATTGCCTTAATTCATCGTAAGTGCTCCTGTGAGCGGACCCTAAGCAGTTCATCTGTCTGAGGCTGAACAATCCGACTCCAGCTCTTCACACTCTCTGCCCTAATGAGCAGCATTAACAAATGCAGAGGCAGAGGAATGATGTGGGGCAGCTCAGATCTCCAGGCCCTCAAACATTGGCCGGGTGGCAAGCAAAGAAGTGGAGATCCCATATCCCAAATCGGAGAACTCGGGTGCTAAAGGTGCTGATTTGGTGAATTAAGTTGGGACGTGGGAGACTCCTCCACCGGTTTTCACGTCGGTGACCCTAAAGGGTAACATAACCCACACGCCTCCTCTGCAAACTGGGGACAGGACCGTGAACCTCATTTATAAAAAGAGTTTGAGGACCCATCCCACCGGTAAATTACTTACTTGGCAAATCCAATGAAATCTTCGTGGTTAGTGTTGATGTAAGAGAGTTCAATGTCAATCAGCAGGAGAATCTGGAAGGAGGTTTACACATTAGGAGTCCCACAGGGAGGGCTGAACACCCACAGCTCCTGCACTGCTCGGGCACAGCTGCCACGGAGCCCCATGGTTGTGCTCAGGGACATCGGTCACCACCCAGGAGATGCCAGAGCTGCAGCACGCCACACCGCTGCCGCGAGAGGGAGCTTTGGGATCACGAGTGGGGAGATGCCGGGTGGCCGCTCCGAGCACCGGCTGCGGCAGAACAGGGCCAGGGCTTGCTTTGTCCTCGCACCCAGCAGCTGGGCTTTCTCCCTGCTCTCTAGCCAAGCTGAAGATTGCATGAGCTCACCTGGTCCTTCGTTTTGCCTTCCCGTTCCCTGATGTGAGTGGTAACGATCCTCTCCGTCTCCTCCCGTAACCTGGGGTAGGAACCAAGCTGAAAAGAAAGGGAGAAGGCCAGGGAAAAACCGCTGCTGATGGGACCGTGGCAGCCTCCAGCGCTCACCACAGAAAGCCAGCGACAGAAGACGCTCACGAAGGGGACGGAGGACAGAGGGGACTGAGCCCCAGTTCTGTCGGGAGGACACAACTGGGGCTCAGGGGCGGAAAAAGCGACAGACTTGATTCTCTTCACTAGATCCGACAAGATCAGCAGAATCCCCTTCCCGGGGGCCTTCGAAGCAATGCCAAACACACGAATCCAGATTTTTTTCTTCCCGTCCTCGGACCCCACAGCCAAGCAGATCCGGGTTTTCATGGCACGAAGCGCGAGCTACTGCTAAGCAAGGCAAAGGAGGTGGGATCTCAGCAATGCGAGGAGAGTTTTTAGCCTTTGCTGTTACGGGGGCGAGCAAACACCTGTGCAATATGTCTCAGCAGGACCCGTGCCATGAAGCCAAATTAATGCTACGTCTATATTTGCCAGCATTTCCAACAAGTGCTCAGGTGTCAGAAGGACATGGCGTCCCCCAAAATTAGCGACAACCTTGTGGTTGAACTCACTTTGGTCGGCTGGGTCCTGGGAGCAAATATATTCCAGATGTTCAGATTAGACAAAAAGGGATGAATTAAGACCCGTTACCTTTTCGGCACACTTTTTAATGACCGTGGCCAGCTCTGAGACCACCAGATCAACACACTTCAAACTGGGCTCTTTAAGCTTTACAATCTGTTTTTTCACTATGGCTTCAAAGGCCATGTCGGGCGTGAAGAGCCCCGTCCTGCATCATGCAGAGAGCAAGAGCGAAACACCAAGTGGAGTGCAGGGGGTGGGAAAAATAGCAACAAAGACAGAAAAGAAAAGAAAAATGAGATTTTTTTTTTTTAAATTAAGGTTAGTAACGTGCAAAGGAAAAAGCTGCAGCGCCTGCCTGAGAAATTCCTTCGGGTCCCTCGGAGCTTTTGGGGTGATCGGTCCCCTCTCAGCTCCCCTGCGTCTCGCCTGCAGCTTGGGCAGGCTCAGCCCCAGACCCCAAACTCCCTGCGGCTTCGGGGGCTATTTTACTGATCAGGGGGTGCCTCACCTCTGCGTGTACGGGAGGGCAGTGCTGCCTGAGCGCAGGAAAAATCCTGGAGAGGCTCCTGGCTTCTCTCTAGACTGGATTACTAAGACCCAGCTCTAGGAAAACACTGAATTTCAACTTGGCTTTGGGGTTAGAGCCCATCTGAGATGGAAGGAATTTCGGCAGGAAGCGCTGGCTTCTTCATGTTACCCAGATCACAGTCAACCACGCTGGAAATGAAAGACAGCGGAGAACTCCTGACCCACCAGCAAACCCCCACCAATCCTACCACTTACAGAACCAGGTCAGCATTTAAACTGTTTCGCTCCACAAAAGCACTCTGGGTAGCAAACACCGCGGATACTTTCATGTTTTCGCCTGTATGTAGCTAAATTTATTAATTTTTTTTAAATAACATAAGCATTGGAAGGAGAGGGGAGCTGTTTTTCCTGCCCTCTTTTCAGTTTTAGGCATATCTTTTGGTGCCACCAGAACAAGGTTAAAAAAACAAAAGAGTCACCCTGAGAAGCCAGTTATTAAATATGGAAACGGCCCATTTATCCAGGGCACAGCTTCAGGGTAATTAACACTTTCACAGAAAAAAGACAACTGGGGGGGGAACCTTTTGAAATGTAAATGTACTTGTTATCAAGCAGCTTATTAATTGCAGACGCTGAACTGCACGATTTACAGGCATGCCACCGGACCGTTTGCCGGAACCGCTGTCCCCAGCTTTTGTTTCCACGTTCTCGGGATTCCCAGAGTGCAGCGAAGCAGCAGTTTAAAGTGCAGCTTGAGAAGACATGTACTAAGAGAGGTACCAGGATCCAAGAGCAGCCTGCCCACCTGCCTGGCTCCTACCGGGAACAAAGCCTCGGCAGCACCCCTCTAACCTGCCGCCACCGCAGTCAGGGCCCTGGAGAGCCCCTCGCTGCGAGAGCCGTGCTGTCCCCAGGAGGGTGACAGATATGAGAAGCCAAGCGTCTTGTCGAGCGTCCCCAGAAATCCCGATCCTGTCTGTCAGGATACCCGGGAGGCTCAGGAACGCCGCCGGCACTCAAAGCGCTGGGTGATGTCCTGGGTGATCTGTCCTTGGCATCCTTGACTCAAGGACTGGCCGATCCCCCCCAGCCAAAGGCAACAGGGAGGACTCCAAGTTAGGAGACATGAGTCAAAGCTCAGAAATATCCAACTTGCTCAGTGAGCTCCCAGATTTTGGGTTTTTTTTTGGAGGGGAAACCAGGCAAGGCAGGCAGGTTAGAGCATCGCTTCTGCTTCCCCATCCCACTGGTAGGAAGGGGCTGGATTGCCTCCAGCCAGTTCAATACCTTACTGGTACACTGTCTAACTGTATTGATTAACTCCTGAATAACGAGGTCGACACACTTCAGACAAGGCTCTTTCAGCTTCACCACCTGCTTTTTCACAATGGCCTCGAATGCCAAGTCTGGGGTGAAGAGCCCCGTCCTACAGGAATCCGCAGGCGGGGCGAGAGGGCAGAGACATGGCAGAGAAAAAAACAAAATGGGTCATCAGGTTTGGAGGCAATCAGCTGCGTCCTGGAGAGCAATTCCCTCCCCAGCACCGTGAGCTGGGGTGGCCCCGGTCCTGGATCCACAGCATTGCTGAACCCTGCTTTTCTCCCCACCGTTGGGGCTGCCACAACCCCTCAGAGGGGACGGGGTGCTGGCACCTCCGCCCCCCCACCTCGTGGCAGCACCCTCCAACCCCTCCAGCACCTCAAATTAGGGTGCTACTTCCCCCCCTGAAAGGGAGCGAGAGCCCAAGTGCATCAGCACTGCAAGGAAATGGGAATTAACCTGTTTGGTGGTGTTTAGGGAAAATGGATACACCACGAGCAGGTCAAGTGACTCCTGGGGAGAGCGTTAAAGCAAAGAGAAGAAACTCTACATTTCTCTTTTCCCGTCACAGCACCAGGCCAAAGGAGAGCAGGCCTGCCAAGAAGAGGACTTGCATTTAACGCCATTCCTCTTTGGGGTCCTTAATTGCCCCGTTTGGCCTGTGCTGGATGGGCTGAGCAGCGTCCACGAAAGACGCATTGCTCCCCAACGAGGCAACTCATCCCCAGCGCACACACCTACAGCAGGACCTGGATCCCTCTTAGTGAGAAGGTTTAACTCCCGTTCCCTACCTTTCTCTCAAGGTCATTTCTTCCCCCGCTTAAGGGAACGTAAAAGGAAAGATAAAGGTTATTTTAGCGGCTGAACTGAAGGCACAAGGGGAAATTTTTCAGCTCGGTGTCTGTGTTGCAGCCTCCCCTGGGTTCTCCAGGGTGGTAGGGGAGTGGGACAAGCCTGACTCTGCTAAGCAAGGTGGCACGCTACGCTGGAGGGACACATGGGCTCACCGAGTTACCCTTCCAATTCCCTCTAAAAGGCGAGGAACGTCCACTTTCAGCAAGCACTGGTCTCCACAAGACACCGGACGATGAGCTGACAGCCATCAGTATCACCTCTCCCTCGGCAGGAAAGCTCCGATCACACACACCCCGCAGCCCAGGCTTACTGATCTACTCTAAGGAGAACAGGATCCGCGACCGCGCCACTCCGATACTTGCCTCACACCGTGGATGTTTTTAATTGCATAGCTTATTTCTCGCCTCAAGTCCTTCTCATCAAACTCCATCTGAATAAGGAGGAAGGCCACAGTTACGATTTTTACAGCAACCAACTTCTGGCAATCACGTGGGCGTGCAAGCGGGCTCCCGCTGCAGCCCTTCTTTTGCACCATTGCAAGAGGCAGACACCCGCCTGAAGCAAGATCATCCTCAGCCCGTGAAGACTTCACAGGCAGGTTCAGAGGCTGCTCCCTATCCTGGCCAGACTGGCTTGCTCTCTCTGGTTTACTTATCTCAAATTTTGAGACCTTGCTATCTATGCAGCATGCGCGCTCCCCAGGCCAGCTTTACCTTCACTAGCTCAAAAGGAAATCTCTCGTGGAAAATGCGATTGATTCTGGCACCCCCGGAGAGTTCAAGTGTGTCCACCTGGTCTCCTGAACCTTCGATTCGCTTCTCAAAGTCCACACCGAACTGCTGGACCATTCTGTGAAGAAGCAACGGGATTAAACGGGCGCCAGTTGAGTGCAATGGACAGACAGACACCCAGACCACCTCCTACAGCCAGCACCACCCCACCAGCCCTGCTTCAGCTAGTCAGGGCTGTGTAGAAGTTCTCCCAATTCCCTCTGCTGGAGTCGCAGAAGCAAAAATCTCCCTTTTGCTGTAGTCTAAAGAGCTCGTGGGCAGGTCAAGGACGGACGCAAGTCGTCCTTTCTAATCCCGAGACCAAACTGTTTGCTTTAGGACAGGCAGGCCATGTACACAGAGCACAGCAAGCACGAGATACTAATTCGTGCCTGCAGAGATGCTCAGCAGGCATTTCTCAGAGAGGCTTTCCTTGTCCTTCCCAGCAGCCTGCCAGACAAGCGCCGGAGGACACAGAATCTCTCCCAGGTGCCAGCTTAGCACTGTTGGAGTTGGCAGAGCCATCCGCCGGCACCACTCGCTCCTAACAACGGGGCTATTCCGGGCTCTTCCTTGAAGAAGCCACCAGCTGAGACAAATGAGCCTCACAGGAAGAGCAGAGTGAGTTTATTTCTGTGCCAGCAATGTTTCTGGCTGGGAGAGGTGAATCTCCTCTGCCAGGTGAGGCACTGGGAACGCAGCACTGAGTGAGAGAAACCTACTGTAACAAAGCTTTGGTTTTTCGCGTGGGGTCATCGGGGCGGAAGTTTTTGTACTCCTCAACCTCCTTCTCCAGGGACAGCAGCTGACTCTGAAGTTTGCTGCGCAGCGAAGGCAGCGTCTCCCGAATGTGGTTTGTCAGTTGCTGCAAAAGAATCGAGATAACTGAGACGCCCTCCTCTGCACCAGACCGGCTGCAGGAACATCCCCTTTCCACCAGAGATAAATACCAGCACCGCAAAACACTTGGGAAGGGAACCAAGCCTACCTGGTTAAGGACTTTCTGCAAATGTGGGGTGCCCATCCGGTCGGCCATGTGCCGGTAAGCTGGGTGAGAAAGGAAGAACTTCCGCTCGGCTGCCAGCGCTGCCCTGATGTCCTTCTTACCATCGATGTCCTTCTGGCTTCGGTTAACGACACCAATGTAGCCTGCAAGAGGACACGTTGGCTCTTGCTACGGACAGACCCAGCTGAAAGTTGTCCGAGCAGGGCCATGCGGCTCCGTATCGCCATCCATAGCCACTTCTCCCAGAGCACAAAGGGCCGGGGCTCCCCAGCAGACACTGGAGAGCGCAGGAGCTGCCCCTCGACTCATTTTGAAATGCCACTCTCTCCACGTAAAAGATGAAGGTGGGGACAGGCCGTAGGGGGGGATGTAAAACCTTCGTGGTTCGTTATACCTCTTCGTAAAGGAAGCAGCTTGTTCTCCAGCACATCTCTGGCATCTGTGCCTTCATCCATCAGATCCAGCTTGGTGATGACTCCAATAGTCCGCAAGCCTGAAGCAGCCACACAAATGAGCAATCGATTAACCTCACAAACAAGCAATCGATCAATCGCATTTCACAGAACATGTCAAAAGCAGGCACGTGGGTGCATAACCAAAGCAAACACGGACTCGCCAGCAAGGAGTGGAACCGCTGGCCCTTCCTCAACTATCAGAGGACGGAGAGTCCTCTGTGAGAGGAGGAGGGATGAGATGCCCCGCTGGTACCAAAATTGGGCAACTGATTGCTAAGACTCTGCCGCGACAGCTGCTGAAGGCTTTATCACTCCATACCTGGGCCGATCCAGGGCCTGAAGCAGCGACATGAGCAGAGACAGGCAGGAGGACATGTCCCTCTTACCTTGAGGATCAACTTCTTTTGCCATCTTGAGCGCGTCCGAGTTGGCCAGATCCATGTTTGCCGGCGTGACAGCGAGGATCAAGCTGCTCTCCCTGCTGATGAACTGCAGGATCATGTCTTTGATCTGGTACTCGATGTCCTGTGGTTGGTCCCCCACCGGCACTTTGGTGATACCCGGGAGGTCGATCAGAGTCAGGTTCAACACTGAAAGGACAGAGACCAGCCGCGTTTGGGGACAAGGGCCTGCTGTTGGGAGCTGTCGGTCTTGCAGCTGGATCTCTTCAGATCTGCTGACAGATCCACCCCTCTGCAAGCTTTAAAAGCCCCTCTGAAGGAAGAGTTATTGCTGTATTTGCTCAGGGGGTGGGCCAGGCAGCCCCCAAACCCCCAGGCCGGTATAAGATCAGTCAGACACACGCAGCAGCCAGCATTTGCTCTTAGGACGCAGGCTGGGCTAAACCCCACAGCCACTGTGTATGCAAATGCCAGCTTTTCTTCTTTCACAGTGTTCTAACACAGAGAGGCCTGGGGCAGAGAAGCAGCTCACTCACCGTGCGGTGAGTAGACGCGGAGGTTGATGGGGACGGGAGAGATGCCTTTGTTCGTTCCTGTCACCCTGTCGGTTTCCGCTTCGATCTCCTGCCGCACCTCATCAAAATCTGTGAACTTTTTGGATTTGCAGTGCAAAAACTCAGCATATTCTGGAAGAGAGAAAAAAATAAAAAGAAAGACAACTTGGCTATCTCGAGCCCAGCACAGGACGCACACCGAGATTCAACTGGTTTAGAGACATTTCTACTTTGCAAAGCAGAACCAGCCAGGTGCTTTGGTGTAACACTGAGCAGCCAGGCAGAATCAGTGCCCCAGAGAGGCACCAAGGACCTGCCCAGGGATTAACCTGGTTGTCTTCAGCCTCCTGACTGGCAGCAGCCCCAAATAAACTTGGCCTAGCCGCTTCCTCTGGCTGAGGAGGAAAGACCGGGACGATGGCAGCCAGCCGGCTCAGGCTGAGCACGCTGACACTCTGCCTGCTGCCTCTGCGCTGGCAGCAGCTGCTTTGATGTGGACTTGGAGTTACACTTCCCTTTGCCAAAAAAGAAACTGCCCTTGGGTGAGATGCTGGCAGGCAGCCGATGCTGGCTCCAGCTTAGCGAACCTCAACATCAGAATGGCTGTGTTTGTTTTCACCCAGGCCTGTTTGCCTTTCAGTCCCCACTGATTGCTTTTAAATGTTTTATTGCCCAGACTCCTAACGCTGAAGAACGCTCCGAGTCTTTGGCTGCCAAGACGCTCTGGTGTGCCTGGGAGGCAGGACAGCAAATCCCCCACCAGCACCAGCAGCACCCTCGTGCTGGCAAAAGGGCTGTGGCCGGCTGCGGGGAGGCATGCCAGTGCCGGAGATCCGGGATACCTTCTTCGCACCATCCAGGAAGGAAGGACCAGCAGCGCTTCCCTGCTCCGGCAGCCCCTTGCCAAGAAGGAACCGCAGCTTCCCTCTACCTGCGCCACGAGCTCCGTTTTATTTACTCATTTGCTCTCCAGATTTACCACTCCATTTCACTCTGCCCCTGCAGCCAATAACCCCAGCTGAGCTGCAGTCCAGCAAGGGGCCCGACTCTGACCCCAGCAACTCTGTCTCTCCCCTCTAAGCCCAAGGAACCTGTGCCAGGAGACAAACATTAACTCAGTCCCAGCTCCTCCGTGGGGAAGACGCCTGGGAACAGAAAAGCAGCTGCTTTTTCTGGGCCTCTGCGCAGTGGCCTTCAGGTATCTGAGATTTTCTGAAAGGGTTTTGCAACCTCTTAGTGCATGAGAAGCTTCGAGGGGAGTGGGGAAGCTGAGCAGAGAGGTGAGGGGGAAGAGAGACAGAGTTTCCCAACAGTCACCAGGTAACGACTCCCTGGCTCCTTGCAACAGCTCTGAATCTGCCCCTCGAAAAGGGACTTTAACAGATTTGGGGCCACGACTTGCCCCAGGGAGAGAGATGGTGCAACTCACTTCCTCCCTCCAACAACCTGTGAGTGGGGTGAAGGGAAATACCAGCCCTACCCTCGCCCTTCCACTCCTACCAGTTCCAGCGCCTGATGACACCTTATCATCTGAAGGCCACGACTGACACTTTGCAATTTCCTTACGTGTTCTGGGTACCAGAAACAGCTAATTACTTGATAAACAGGTCACCCAAATAAAGGTGAAAGGAGGCTGCGGAGCGTGGCTCTGCAGACCACTCCAGCTCTGCCAGGATTGACCCAAACCCATGATTTTTGGGAAGAGGACCGCCTGTTTCATTTAAGGAAAGGCAATAGGAGAAATCTCCCTGGAGATCGGGCCGGCCAACGCTTTCAAAGCATGCCTGGTTGGGAAAACAATCCGTCCTCATGCCCCGTGTTCAGCTCCTCAGTGTTCCTCGCTGCTCGTGGAGGCAGGTGAACTGGGGCAGAGGCTGATTTCGCAACTCCTCTGTACCAGGGTGCGAAGCGGAACTGAGTCACAGGGCGATGGGGAAGTAGCTTTTATTACGGGCACACTTTTATTAGCAACCACCCACATTTTGAATGCTTGTGCGTGGACAAAGTCCCCCTTATCATCAGGATAATGACCCTGAAGGCAAATGGGAATTTTCTGCTGGAGAAGCAGAAGGACAGACTTAAATGGACCTAAATGTGTCACTGCTTCAACCTGTGCTCTGCTCCCCTCTGCCCTGCAGCCTCACAGATACCCTTCCCTCCCCTGTGCCAGCACAACGCAGCTAAAGAGGGCTGACACACTATTTGATAAACATACTGCAGTCTGACTCAGGATTTAACATATTCTGGGGAAGAAAGGATCATCACAATCTGCTACAAAAGCCTCCTGTGGAACAGACCCCAACTTTGCAGTGTCAAGGGCAGCATGTGTTCAAAACGAGCCTGAACACAATCCATGCTGCCGGCGCATGCTCTCAACTAGATGTACGCCGAAACGCCGGCATCAGTGCCGAATTACAGAAACCTCCTCTGTCATTTGCCACTTCCAGGGTGGCTTTCATCCCCAAGAGCAGGCGTGCTCCCCAGCAGTGAAAATCCTGTTTGCGGAACACTCAAACGAACCAGAACCATTACCGAAATATTCATATGCTCGTTAAACGACAAATCTGCGAAAGGCTCAAGCACAGGCAAGCAGCCAAATGCTGACGGTACTTCCCATCTGAGTGGTAGACGGAGCCGTGTCTGCCAGTCAAGGGTTTCAACCACCCTCTCCCTCTTCTGACGGGAGAACTGGGCAGCTTCTCCTGCCCAAACCGTACCTGTCTTGGAGAAGATAAGCTGCAGGATGAGAGGCCGCCGAGTGACAATTCCAGAGCCTCGGGGAAGGAAGTCCCTGCAAGGAATTAAAAGACAGATATTTACCGACGTGGTTAAATAAGCAAGTTAATGCTGTACCGAGTTAACCACCCCGATATCTAAACAGCGGGCACCGGGGGATGGCGCGCAGGGGCTCGAATGCACCTGGATCCTACACAGAACCCATTCCTGCTCTGCAGCAGGAGCTGGAAGAGGGTGAAAGATGCTCCCGGGACTACATACACCAGTGGCAGGGCAGGAATGCGCTCTCCCAGCGCCTGCCCCAGTCTCAAGGCCATCCTCCCCCCGTCCCGCTATCTCTCCCTACAGAAAAGGGGAGAGATTGGAGCCTCAACTGCGAGGACATCGTCAGAGGGCAGAGCTCTCCAGGAGTGCCTCCCCATCCCCGAAAGCAGGCGGGAAGAGAACAGGCAGTCACGGAGAGGAGAGCAGCTCCCACGTCCTTACAACTGCCTTCGCCATGAATTGCTTCCGAGCAACTGCTCTCGAGGCTGTGGGTGCAGGAATTTGGAAAGCCGTTTTCCCGGCTGCCAGCCATTAAGAAATTTAAGTGTCTACCGGATTTTAATACTCTGCTAATTCAGAGGGGAAAGAAAAAAGACACCTTGACAGAAGGGACAAAACCACCACCTTCTCTTTATTCTCCAAAACCACACATCCTTTATGGTTTCACCCCACTTCACAGGAAGGCCCCCTGCAAAGAGCGAAACGAGGTGCAGAACTGATGACGTTTCTCCTGCCCCCTGCTCGGGGAGTCAGCTCGAGCGCACAGAGCCTTTGTGTTTTTTTTTTTTCCTGCCTGGACATGGTGCTGATCCGACAGGCAGCTTTGTTCGGGGCTGTTATCGCCCAGCAAATGGCTGGAGCTCCCTTCTCCCGGGCCGAGGGTGACGGGAGTTGGATGGGAAAATGGTTTTGCTGAGCGGCTCCATGCTGGTAGTTTTGCTTGCTCAAAAACGGGAGCGATAAGAGCTCCTTGGGAGAGGCCAGAGCAGCGTTGAGTGGATTTATTGCTTCTATTAACTAGAGAGCACATCCAGCTTACCAGCTGAGCACAAGGAAACGAGATCAGCATTGCGGGCAGGCGGTGCCTGTCACTGTCACCTGCACTTGAAGGCACCCTGGTCAGGGGAGGGGAGAGGCTCCACTGGGAATTCACCCCCCTCCCTCAGCTGTACCCAACCCGGCACATCGGCACCTCCGGCTGAGCCGCCATTGTGAATTACAGCCGCGCTGGGAACGTCACCTTCACCCTTCACCCGAACATCACCCAGGAGATTTCCAAACCAACCGTGCTCACCGAGCCCTACTCCTTACTCGGAGCCACACCAGGGAGGCAGCAGTTTCTCTAAATAGAAACGTGGTTTTATCACCCTTGAAAAGAGCTTCCTGCCCAACCAGGAGGACAGGTCCTGCGGCACCCGCCACGGGAGGTGGGATGCGACAGGAAAGGGAAGCGTTTGAGGGCATCTGCTTGACAGCAGCAGGAACATCTGTTTCAGCACTGCTTGCTACCCGGTATGGTTATGGCTCTGCAGTTTCACTATGACGGGCCCTTTTACGCTATTTGGAAAGCGGTAGCAGCTTCCTCCTGTTGAAATAAACACCGTGAGATGCAGAAACCCTCCCCACAGCCCCACCACCTCCCCCGGGACCCCAGGAGGGGAGAGCATCGGTCCCGGGGAGAGAGCATCACAGCATCTCCTGCAACCCAGAGGGGATGGAACACGCCTGGCAGGCTCCGCTGCTCCCTTCTCCTACCTGCACCACCACTGTGTTAACGATCTCTGGGGGGGGGTTAACGATATAAAACCCTCAGCTCCCGGCCCCCCCCAAGGCGTGCTAATCTCAAAGGAGTCAGGCTGCAGAGCATGAACTTGTCCGCCGCTACGCTGCGGGGTCAGGCATGAGCAACCTGCCCTTTGACGCGAAGCGAAACCGAACAAGAGCCTGTTTCATTGGGGAGGACGGCGCGACTCCTGCCCAGCAGCAGACGTGGGGCAGCCCTTGTGCAGCCACGGAGCCGGGTCACCCCATCTGGCACCCGTGGATGGCAGCGAGTGGGTGTTTGTACAACCGAGGGCTGTTACCGTGCCGAGTCCTGCTCACACACACGTATTTTTGCAGCCAGGGTTAGCAGGAACCATCTCCTTCATGAGAAAACGCCAACTGCAAACACGGAAGGGGGCAAACCGGAGCCTGTCAGAAGGTCCCTTTGGCATTTTTTAAACATTAAAGTGACTCAGAGATGTGGGCCAGGTGGCATGAAGCAAGACACAATTGGGATGACGCACCTTAGAGACGTAACTTCTGAGGAGTGAGGTCAAACCTCTGTTTGAAATGACAACATTAAACCCGCATTCTCTGCTTATTCAGAACAATCGCCTATCTCCGCTTGCCGTTTGTGTGCCGTACCAGGAAACACCGCTTTACAAAGACAGCAAAAAGACAAAGGTCACTGGTGGAGGAAATACATTTAATACATCCCGTCCCCTATAAAATCTCCCTTGGCAAAGGCACCTGAGAGCTGGCTCCTGAGCGGCAAGTGCTGCCTTGTACCTGCCAGGCTCTGCCCATCCCTGCCCGGCTCTGCCTGTCCCTGCCCAGCCCCTCTCTGGTTTCAGGCTCCCATTTATCTTGATGGATTCTTCACCAGCAAACCCTTGGCAGCTCTTCCCCAAAATCCAGGGAAAAGACATCCCAAACTCCCTGGGAAGAGACTCACCAGACGGTCGTGCCATGTCCCCCATGTCCCCCCAAGATGTATTTTCACTAATGAGCACTCACTCCCCCCCCCCCCCATTTCTGAAGCAACACCTCGCAATTAAATCGCTGTTCCTCTGACAATCGCTGCCGTAAAATCCTCCCCAATCGATTTAGCCAAAGCCGTGATTTACACCCGCAGCACCGCCACCCCGACTCAGCGCAGCCGATTCCACACAGGCACCCGAGCCTCACCAGACCCGTGGAATATTTGTGGAAAAGCCCTAAGAACAGGTCGCTCTCATCTCCATCCTTCCCTGTGGATAAATTCTCCCTCAAAGAGGCTTAGATGTGGTATTAGCACTAGCTTAAAAACCTCAGCGAGCCACCTTGGGCCTGAGCTGTTGATGCTTGGCGCAGACGCTGAGGTTTATCTCTATTTTGGGGTCTCCGAAGCACTTTCTGGTGCCTATTTCAGCGTCCCACTGGGAGAAGGGGACCGTGCCTGACGCACGTAAAGGATCTGTCACTGAGGTCCGGCCACCTCCATCCCCCAAGCCCTGCCGTTGTGGCTGTCCGGCTTAGCCCCAGCTTTATTTACGACTGCTGGGAGCACCGATAACGCCTTCCAAAGGACTCATAATGCCCCATTGAGGTTTGGTTCCTCGACTACACTGCTGACGGGAGGGCCTCCCCACCGCCCGGATCACAACGGCTCCATTGTCAGCCTGGTCCGAGTGGCCGCTGCGCTCAATGGCCGGGTTTTATACGGCTCTGAAAATGTCTTTTACGCCACCGTTTGTCGGAGAGTCGCTGCGAGAGCCGGAGCGGGCCGGGGGAGGCTTGGCGCCTTTAGCACGCTTGCACTGACATGACAAGGGCTCCAAAGAGGGGTCAGTCAATGCACGTTTCATCGGGACGTCAATGGGACAGCTTTTAATACAGCTAGTAATGCAATTTTAATGCAGTGGTTTAGATTTCCCTTTGTGCTTTTCTGCACTCAATGAGAGAATCGAATCGCTTCAGACCCCTCGCACAGCAAGACCAACCTATTTTGACGCCCACTGAAACGGATGCAGCAGGGAGACAGATTCCTTCCCCGCAGATAAATTTAAGTCCAGCATCTAGAAAATTCACAGATTTAGTGGGCTCCAGGCAGCTGAGCCCAATTCCTGGCTCCTCCGCAGGCTTTCTGCACGACTGATGGCATCTCAGGTGGTCTCAGCGGGGCTCGTAACCCTTCTCTTGTGTGTTTAGGCCATGGAAGGGACCACTGTAACGCGTGACTGCCCCATCCCCAGACCGGGCTGCATGAATGGGTGTCTTTAGGCTTCTTGAAACAGTTAAAAAACACCTAAGCGGGGCAATTCACAGAGCAGGGATCCAGACCTCCTGCCGACTCCTTATCCAAGTGTCAACACTCATTCGCATTCACCCCAACGCAATCAACCAAAATTACTTATTGTGAAGAGGGAACAATGTCTTTCCCTTCGGCTTCTCACAATAGGGATACAAGATAAGGCAGAGGGATGAGCCGAAACGGCCTCGTCCGCATCCTGCCCCTGTCTCCACCTCGCTAGCCAAGGTTCGGTGGCATGCAGGGGACCAGGATACAGCACCGAAGAACACGGCATGGTTCGTTACAGGAGACAGGATGCCGGGCTCGAAGTCAGGCTTCCTACAGAAGCATCCAGCCGGCCCTGCGCCTTCCTAATGGGTCCAAAAGCCAAGATTAAAGGTCAAACAGCTACAAAAGGGGGAGAAATCAGCAAAAAATAACCCCCACCGCCCATTTCTAACCAGCTGTTTCCAGAAGGAAACATGGTTAGCTGGCACCGTAGGCCTCCTGCATCCCTTCGGGAAGCCTTCATTAGCGTGCGGGAACAGCGAGACCTGCCGTAAGGGGAAATCGGAGCGGCTGGAGAGATTTGAGTGAGCTCCAAAGCACAGCCGTACTTCCTCTGTGTTGTTTATTCATCTCCAACTTGAATAAACCAGAGGCCAAATGCTTCACCGAGGGGTCTCCCACCCTTCAGCCACCGACATCCCACCAGGCAGCTACACCTTACAGGTGGCTCCTGTAAGGAAAACCACTCCACGTGGAAACTTTCCCGCTTCCGTCCCGTTTTGCAAACTAAAACCACCAGATGCGACTCCATGAGCAATGCCTGGTTCCTCAGCCAGAGACAGCCTCGTTTTTTAAGCCCAGCTCCCTTCCCAACAGCAGCGGCAGGTCCACCCGTGTGTGTGCATTTACACAGATGTGCATTTGCTCGGAAGCAGCCCCTCGGCTTCAGGCGGAAAAGCTCTCATGGACAAAACGTGGCTCGCAAGCTCAGTGCATGGAGGCTCAATGCATTCAGCTTGAAATCTAGAGCAAGCTTCACGTGGTGCGGCTGGTTTATTGTCAGAACAGCCTGGAGGCCTCGGCGCTCATCCCCAGCCAATCGGCATACCGCTCTCCATCCCAGAGAAACGCTCTATGCCACTGGCATGGGATAAAACCCGACGGGCTTCACCCAACTGCAAGCACCAGGACGGGTACCGCAACGGCGTCGAGTGCTGCGCCGAGATAAGCAGGCAGTCCCTGCCCAACCTTGGTAACAAATGAGCCATTTTCGGGCTATTAATCCCCAAATTATCATGCGGAGCTGTTATAAGAGCGCGTAACGATAATCTATATTCCTCATTATTGTATTCCCAAATATTTCAATAGCTGTGCAGGGAAAACAACACTACAAAGAGCGGGAGATGCCGACACGCTGGTACGACAGCAACCACCGAGCCGAGGGTTGGAGACTGCTGACACCAAGGCAGGGCAGACTCCACCCCGTGCATAATTAGCGGTTATTAACACGAGCTGCAGAACGAAGTTTGTGCCATGGGATGGGAGCGAAAGGTTCCCAGTTACAACCGTGCAGATTCAGCCTCACAGAAAGCCCTCCTGGGCAGACCCCGGCTATCTGCGGAGCACCTTAACCCCTTATTAAAAGCCTTCAGACGGAGACTTCAACGCTGCAAAACAAAGATTTTTAATTACCAGGGCCGGTTTTCCAGCAGCACCATAATTAGAGGCTGCCAAAATTTCCACCGGCAGTGATTTAGGAGGGGGAGTAACTCAACCATTTCAATCCCAGCGGCAGCGAGGCTTGGCAAAGCCCAGACGCGAGTTTAGTCTGGGGGAGCTTGAGCTCCGCCGGTCTGGCCGACTCCTCCTCTCCCTCCCACGCCAACAAGAGCAGGCTGAAAAAGCATCCCTGGCCATGAATCCACGCTACGAATCCAACCCGCGTGAGGATAAAAGAAGAGGCAAATCGTGTCAGGTGATGGAGCGCACAGTGGGCTCCGGATCCTGACCTCACCGCTTGGAAAAACATTACACAAACAAAAAAAATCCAAGAGTGGAAAGCACGACCCCGGGGAAAACTCAGGCGGCGCTTTCAAATGATGCTTTTCTACAGAGAAAGGGAACCAATGGCGTGTCTCTGCAGCAACTGCAATGCCAAAACCAGCCCGAAACATCAAAAAAACTGTCTGGCCTGCTTTTTTTGGGATTGTTAAGGTTCACATAAGCGCCGTGGAAGAGCGGGACTGAGCCGCTGCCGTTTTGTCAGTGACAAGATCTGCACCGGCCTGTGTCAGGATGGAATGACGTCACAGGAAGGCTGCCATTGTTAATATTACAGCATCCGCCCCAGCTGGGATGGGAACCCCGTCGTGTGATGCAGATGGGGAAAGAAGCAGCCCTAGATCAAGGGACAGGCAAGGACGGGAACAAAGCAGCAGGAATCCAGTGACGATGACAGCTCCTTACCCCATGGACGGAGCAAGCGCCCAAGGAAACGAAGACCAGCCCAGAGCCAAGCCATTAATCGCCCGGCTGGCACTGCCATCCCCATAAAGGCAGAGGGGGAGAGACAAAAGGTGGAGAAGGCCGAAGAAGCGACTCCGCTCACGGCGCGTTGGTGCAGAAGCAGAAGTTATTAGCAATTACGGTGGATTTCGAAAGCGCCCGGCAAAATTTTTTAAACCCCACAGCGGTAGTGTGGGGTGAAATCAGCTCTGCTCCCCCCTGTTATCAGAGTGGACATGTTCTCCTCCCCACCCTTCACACCCTGGGCTGGGTGTCAAGCCCGTGGCCTTGCCTTATCCTGTCCGTGCTGACTGGCCCCGTAGCAAGGCTCTGACACCTTTGACCGAGAGCTCGGTCCTATCTCGAGGGCACACGTCCCCAACATGAGCAGGCTGCCGAAACCCAGGCGCCGGAACGACCACGGGGCCCGATGCTATCAGCCTGGAAACAGAAGTGTCTTTACGGCGTGAGCCGGCGAGCAACCGCGCTTGTGCCAAGGATGACGATGGGAAGCGAGACGGGCGAAAGGACGGGCTCCCACTTTGCCGGCTCTCTGGTTCAGCATCCTGGTGGGGTTCGGCATCACCCGCTCCCGCCAGGCGGCATTCCCAGGGCATCCCAGGAGAATCTGGAGACGCCGACGCGCACCAGTACGAGCCTCCACGGCGGGCGGGAGGCCCGTGACAGGTTCACCTGCCCGGTAGCATCCTCCACGGTCGCAGTATCGCCGCCGTCTCGCTGGTGGGGCCGCGGGGGGACGGGACGGTGCGGGGGCCCCGGTGCAGCGGGCCTGCACCTGCCATGGCCCCGCATCCCGTATTCACAGAGCCCCCTTACGCCAGCGCCGTGCGCGCCAGCCACGGCCCGAGCCCCGGCCTGCGCCGCTGGCGTAAGGGTCCGCCGGTGACCCGCTCCACCCCCCCGGGGCCGCGCCTTACGCCAAGTGCGTAACGCACGGCCGGGCGAGGGGAGCGGGCCGCCGGGGCGCTGCGCAGTTTGCGTAGAGGCGGCGGAGCGCGCGGGGTCCCTCAGGCCGCGGCCGCGCCCTACGCCAGCGGGATTCACGAAGCGCGCTTACGCCAGTGGCGCAGCGCCGGGCGGGCGGGCGAGCAAGCAGCAACGGCGGCGACGGCGCCGTCATCGTCCGCCCCGCCCGCCCCTCGACTCACCGGCCCACGAAGTTCTCCAGCACCGAGCTCTTGCCCGCGCTCTGCCCGCCCACCACGGCGATCTGCGGCAGGTCGAGGTGGCAGCTCTGCCCGATGGAGCTGAACGCGTCCTGCAGCTTGTTCACCAGCGGGATCAGCTCCTCCATGCCCCGGTTCCCCATGGCGGCGCGGGGAGGGGAGGGGGGAGGGGACCACGCTCCCGCTCTCCCGGCGGCGGCTCCTCCTCACAGGGCCCGCGGCGGCGGCGGCGACCAAACTTCCCCTCCGAGTCTCCTCATCCGGCACTGGCGACACCCCCGGAGCGCCGCTCCGCCGGGCCCGCCCTGTTCCCTCCAGGCCGCGCGGCCATTGGCCGGCTCGGCCGCCGATCAGAGGAACCAGCCGAGCGGAGCGGAGCAGCAGGCTGTCAGTCGGCAGGGAGGGTGGGAGATAGGAAGCCACGCCCCCTTCTCTACCGCTCCATTGGCCGCCGACCGCGCCGCTCATCCCTAGCAGCCAATGGGAGGTGGAGCTGGCCTGTCAGCTGAGGCGGTGCCGCTGTAGCTCCCGGCCCCCGACAGCGTTCCTGCCATTTCATTGGCAGAGACGACTGCCGCTCCGGAAAGCTAGCGAATCGCTACCCGAAGGAGACCGACGAGTTCACTCGCCTCTCCCCCCCCCGCCCTCCCTCTCATTGGACAGCGCACCCGCCACTCCACCACATCGACCAACCCAGCCGAAGAAGCGAATCGGAGGGAAGCCGGGCGGGAAGGAAAACCCTCTCGCGATTCGCCCAGCCGGTTGTCAATCAACGATCCCTGCCAGCCGATTGGCCGCTTTGGTCTTTCCCCCGCCCTTCCCGGGCACAGCCCAAGTGCCCGTAGAACCCCGCGTAGACGCGCACACTCCCGACGGCAGCCCTCGAGGCGAAGCCCCGGGGCCGGACCGACCCCCTCACCCCCCCGGGGGACCCCCAGCACCAAGAGCCCGGCCATGGCAGTCGCCTTGAAGGGGGGGGTGGTGGTGGTGGTCTTTATTTCACACCCTCGCCCCGCACGCAGCAGGGAGGGGGCTCCCCTCACCGCCCCGCGCCTCCCCAGCCGCTCTCCGGTGCCGGCGGGCTGCCCCGGCGTCGCGGCGAGACCGGCGTCTGCATGCCGGTCACCAGCCGGCTGAGTCCCGCCGGGAAGCGGCCAGCGCAGAGAACGTCCGAGCTGCTCCTGGAAAAGACGGGGGTCGGGGGCAGAGGGCGCGGGCGGCCATCACCGGGACCCCGTCGCCGGGAGGTGCCGTCGGCATCACCTACCTGAGCTCGGCGGGGGTCTGGGGGCTGGCGGGCAGGGGGAAGGTGGGCAGGGAACGGCGCTGGCGGCAGAGGTAGCCGGAGGGCAGGTCCTGGGGTAGGTCAGCGTCCGGGCGTTCCAGCGGCAGGGCCATCTCTGGGGCAGGGAGAGGTGGCGGCGGGGGGGAGGAGGCACCGTCAGCCCCCGGCCGGCCCCCAGACCCCCGCCGGGGCTCCTCTCGTGATTCGGGGAGCGGAGAATCCCTCGGCACCCGAAAAACACCCGGCGGCAGCGCCATGCCATGCTCCCAGGGTGGCGGTGCCTGGATTTCGGGGTGACGGGGACCTTCCAAATCCAGGCGGGGTGAGAGCCACCCCCGCCCCCAACCTGAAAGCCTGAACTGGGGGGCTGCCCCCCACCTTTCCCAGTGGGAAACCCTCCCTCCCGGCATCCCTACCGCTCCGGATCCGGCTCAGCTCTGGTCCCAGCAGCTTCCCGTCCATGCTCAGTAGGATGTATTTCTCCGTCCGGAGCTCTGGGCTCAGCCGATCCACCATCCGCCGGTTCGGTCGTTCCTGTGCCTCCGGCTGCCGTGGGGCCGGGGGCTCGGTCCGGCCGGGATGCACTGCATCCATCTTCCAGCTGGGAAAGGGAAGAAGACAGGGATCGTCACAGCTCCGGTCGCTGCAGCACCAGTGTGGCCAGCGCCGACCCTCCCATCCAGCCCCAGGGCTCACGGCACTACCGGAATGTCCCAGTGTCACCAGAGGGGGGAGGGGGACAACCCAGCTCCTGGGGTCCCCGTGGGTGACCAAGTGCCGAAACTCAGTCGCAGCCACCTCCCGGGCGGGACGGCATTTCCCAAACCCATCCTTGTTCCCATTTTGGATCAGCTGGGAAGAGATGCGGCCGGTTTCGGACACAGCTGAACTGTGACCGGGACGCTGGCCCCCAGCCCCCCACTTTCCCGCAACGGGGAGGGAGGGAACAGAGTACCAGAAGCAGCACGTTCCCATAATGGGGATGGGGGGGGGGGGGGTCTGTCCCTACTACACCCCCCCCCCAGGCACAACCGCAGCAGGTCAGGGGGGGAAGATTTGTGTCCCCTGGGTTATTTGAACCCAACAGCATTACCGTAACCTGAACTCAACCGTTTGGCTCCGAAACGGCAGAGCCGCCCCGCGGGAGCCGCCGGCGGGGAGAGGGATGGCAAGGAAGGGAGGGAGCCAGGGTCCTGCGGTGGCACCGAGCCACCAGCGCGGTTTTGCCGGTCCCCAATGATGCGGAGGGAGGAGCAGGGCGGGAGGCTGCAGAGAGGCCAGCGGCTGTTTCCCTTCCTCTTCCCCTCTCTGGGAAAGGGTAATTAAATCCCTCGCTGCGCTCAGCAAGTCGATTACCAGATTCCCAATGAGATTTCCGAGATAAAAAGCCCGCAGTTTCAGGAGGGAGAGCAGACGAGGCGGGGGCTGGGATCAGCTGCCGGCAGGCCAGGCTGCTCCAGGCTCTGCTGACCCAGGCGCAGGTGACACAGCTCCAGGGGGGATTCGCCCAGAAGCCAGAGCTCCCTCGGAGCCCAGGCTGCGGCGTGCCTCCGCTTCCCTGAGCATCCGTCCCTCATCCGGCTTGTTGACACTATAACGAGATCGCCAGGGATCCCAGCACAGCCCCACAGCACACAGCAGCCGTGGTGATGGCAGGGCAGCGGTACAGGCAGGGCTGCCCACAGCGTCCAGTGGGCTGGAGCCCGGTGTGGTGTTATGGCCGAGCCCCCCCCTTTCTGGGGGGCTGTTTCTGCACCCCAGCCCCTTGCCTGAGCCCTCCTCACCACGGAGGACAGCGCCAGGGCTTTCTGGATCGTTCCTGAAGGCAGTTTTAATTTGGTTTTAGGTAATTTCTAACAGGATGCTCCTGGCATGCCAAACCAGCTTGGGGCAGGTCCCTGGTCCCTTCCCCTTCCCAGCTGCCCCTCACCAGTTCAGGTCCCCCGTCCCAGCAGATGGTCTGACTGGGAAGGCAGTGACCCCCCGCCCCAAACAGCGCAGTCATAAACTCTCCACCAAGCTCCCCTATAGAGAACCGTATCTCCATTTTGGGAACCGTTAGCTCTTCCCAGGGGAGGTTACCTCCTTTAGATGGGCAGGTTACCTCCTTTAGATGGGCAGGTTCCCACGCACCGAGCCGGCACACTCGCCTCTCTCACGCCGGGAGCAGATTACGGCAGAGTCTGGAGAAACAGAAACAGTCATTTATATCAAAACAGGGAATATTTCCCCAGCTCGGTCTTCCCATGCGAGGCCTGAGCTGCTGCTCCTACCCGTGCCGGACCCTCCACCGACCTGACGTGGGGTGCCTGGACCCCGCCGGGCCTTAACACTGCCCAGGACCTGCCCCAGGGGGAAAATGGGGTGCTAAGGGGTAAAGGGAGGGGGGGGTCTCCCCACGCTCAGACCTGCTCGGGGCTCTGATGGTCCCGACGATGAGGCACGCTGGGCTGAAAGCCTGGGTGCAGCTGGCACGGAGGATCCCGAGGGGCGGACGGAACTGTTGTGTGAGGGGAAACTGAGGCAGGGAGGCAGAGGAGGGGGCTTCCCCTGGGGGGGCTTAGGGACCAGGGGAGGGGGCTCTGCCCGAGGACAAGGGGACAGAGGAGGGGGCTTCCCCTGGGGGGCTTAAGGACCAGGGGAGGGGGCTCTCCCCAGGACGAGGGAGGCAGAGGAGGGGGCTCTCCCTGGGGGACATAGGGACCAGGGGAGGGGGCCCTCCCAAGGGACAGGAGAGCAGAGGCTGGAGCTTGCCGCAGCGGGGAGGAGAGAGGGCTCTCCCGGGGATCACGGGGAGGAGGAAAGGAGGGGGCTCTCCCCGGGGGACACGGGGGCCGGAGGAGGGATTTCCCCCCCCCCCCCCCCGCGCCCCCCGCCGAGGTCCAGCGCGGAGGCCGAAGCCCCAACATGGCGGCCGCGTTGCCCCCGGTTACGGCTACTTCCGGCGGGACGCGGCGGCGGCCGGAAGCGCAGATCACGTGGGAGAGCGGGAAGATGGCGGCGCCCAGGGCGGCGGGGCCGGGCCCGGCGCCGCTGCTGCGGATAACGGCGGAGTGCGGGCGGAGCCGGGCGCGGGCCGGCGAGCTGCGGCTGCCGCACGGCCCCGTTCCCTGCCCCGTTTTCATGCCCGTGGGTACCCGCGGTACCGCCAAAGGCGTCACGGCGGCCCAGCTCGCCGCCCTCGGCTGCCGCATCTGCCTCGGCAACACCTACCACCTGGGCACGCGGCCGGTGAGCGCCGCCGCGGCGGGGGCCGGGAGGGAGGGGGGGGTGGGAACCGGGAGAGGCCACCGGGGCCAGGCCCGCCCGCAGCCACCGGCGAGCATCGGGGCACCGGAGGGCCCCGCTCCCTCCTCGATGGCCCCGCCCCCTCCTCGATGACCACGCCCCCCCCGTAGACCCCGCTCCCGGGAGGGCCGCGCCCCCTTTTGCCCTAAAAAGTCCCGGAGGGAACCCTGAAGAAGGCCACGCCTCCTCGACGGCCACGCCCCCCGTAGACCCCGCTCCCGGGCGGGCCACGCCCCCTTTTGCCCTTAAAAGTCTCGGAGAGAAACCCTGAGGAAAGCCACGCCCCCTACGGGGGACCACGCCCCCCCTGTGGTGACCACGCCACGCCCCTTGGGATAGCCCCGCCCCGGGGGGGGCTCGGACCCCCTGTGCCCGTGGGAGAGCGGACTCGGGTGGCCCCGCCCCCTGGATAGCCCCGCCCCCTGGATAGCCCCGCCCCCCGTGCGCGCTAGCTCCGCCCCCTGGGGGTCCCCATGGCCCTGGGCTGGGGCCCCCCCCCCGGCCCCCCCTCCCGATCTGATCCCCCCCCCCCCCCCCCCCCCGCAGGGCCCGGAGCTGGTGCAGCGCGCCGGTGGTCTCCACGGCTTCATGGACTGGCCCCACAACCTGCTGACGGTGAGGGGGGGCCGGGACCCCCACCTGGGGGGGGGACGACGGGGATGGGACACCCCCAGGACCCCCCACCTGTGGGGGAGGCCCCCGGGACCCCCACCTGCGGGACACACACACCCGCAGGACCCCCACCTGCGGGGGGGGAGAGACCCCCAGGACCCCACCTATGGGGGACATGCACCCCCAGGACCCCCACCTGGAGGCAACGACACCCCCAGGACCCCCACCTGCAGGGGGGGAGACCCCCAGGACCCCACCTGTGGGGGACACACACCCCCAGGGCCCCACTTGAGGGGGGGGGGGGGGAACCCCCAGGACCCCCACCCAGGGACCCCCAGCTCCCCTGACCCCCACCCCGCAGCCCCGGGACTCCCGATCCACCAGCCCCCTCCTGCCCCGGGAATGTGGGGCATCACACCCCCCCCCCTCAGCCCCCCATTATTGGGGTACCCCCCCAACACCTCCCCTGCCCCCCGCCCACCCCCCCCCAGGACAGCGGGGGCTTCCAGATGGTCTCGCTGGTGGAGCTGTCGCAGGTGACGGAGGAGGGGGTCCGCTTCCGCTCCCCCTACGGCGGGGAGGAGATCCTGCTCAGCCCCGAGAAGTCCATTGAGATCCAGAACGCCCTGGGTGAGTCCACGGGGGGGGGGGGGGGCTGAACCCCAAAATCCGAGGGGGGGGGGATGTCCTGGGACATCCCCCCCTCTCCCTCCCCCCCCCCCCCAGGCGCCGACATCATGATGCAGCTGGACGATGTGGTGAGCAGCACCACGACGGGGCCGCGGGTCGAGGAGGCCATGCACAGGTCCGGGACCCCCCCAGACCCCCTCGGATCCCCCCAGACCCCCCCGGACCCCCACACCCTGACCCCCCCTGTTCCCCCCCCCCGCCCAGGTCCGTCCGCTGGCTCGACCGCTGCATCGCCGCCAACCGCCGCCCCGAGCAGCAGAAGCTCTTCGCCATCATCCAGGGGGGGCTGGATCCGGCCCTGCGCACCAAGTGCCTGGAAGGTAGCGCGGCCGTGTTCCCCCTCCCTGCCTTCCTCCCGCTCCTCACCCTCATCCTCTTCCCCCTCCCTGCCTTCCTCCCGCTCCTCACCCTCATCCTCTTCCCCCTCCCTGCCTTCCTCCCGCTCCTCATCCTCATCCTCTTCCTCCTCCCTGCCTTCCTCCGGCTCCCCATCGTCTTCCTGTTCTCCACCTGCTCCTCATCTTCCTCCCGCTCCTCATCCTCTTCCCACTCCGTCTGCCCCCATTCCCCATCTTCCTCCTGCTCCTCATCCTCCTCCCGCTCCCTATCTTCCTCCCCCTCCCTGCCTTCCTCCTCATCCTCTTCCCATTCCCCATCCTCCACCTGCTCCTCATCTTCCTCCCTCTCCCCACCTTCTTCCCATCCCCCATCTGCTCTTCGTCCTCCTCCCTCTTCCCACCTTCTTCCCAGTCCTCATCTGGTCCCCCCATTCCCCATCTTCCTCCCCCTCCTCATCCTCCTCCCACTCCTCACCTTCTTCTTGCTCCCCATCGTCCTCCCATTCCCCATCTTCCTCCCACTCCTCATCTTCCTCCCGCTCCCTACGTTCCCCCCATTTCCCATCTTCTTCTTGCTCCCCATCCACCTCCTGCCCCCCGCCGCCAGGCTCCTGGGGCGGGGCGGGGGGGGTCGGGGGGGTCCGTGGGGTGCTCACAGCCCCCATCCCCTGTGTCCCGTCCCCCCCCCCCAGAGATGACCCGTCGCGACGTCCCCGGCTTCGCCATCGGGGGCCTGAGCGGGGGCGAGGAGAAGGACCGCTTCTGGAGGATGGTGAAGCTCAGCACCGACCGCCTGCCCCGGGACAAGCCCCGATACCTGATGGGCGTGGGGTAGGTCCCATGGGGGGGGATGTGGGGCTCAGCGCCCACGCCCCCCCCCCCGTCCCCAGCTCAGACCCCGCTCCCCTCCGCAGCTACGCCACCGACCTGGTGGTCTGCGTCGCGCTGGGCTGCGACATGTTCGACTGCGTCTTCCCCACCCGGACGGCGGTAAGAGGCGCTGGGGGGGGGGGGAACACACACGAACCCCCGGGGTGGGGGGGGGCCCTCGCCCCTGAGCCCCCTCCCCTCCCCGCAGCGTTTCGGCTCGGCGCTGGTCCCCTGGGGTTCGCTGCAGCTGAAGAACAAACAATTCGCCAAAGATTTCCGTCCCATCGACGAGAACTGCGACTGCCCCACGTGCCAGCGGTGGGTGGGTGGGGAGCGGGGGGGGCCCTGGGGGGGGCCCAGGGTGGGAATCTGACACCCACCCCCACCCCCCCATCTCTGTGCCCCCCATCCAGGCACAACCGCGCGTACCTGCACGCCCTGATCCGCAGCGAGACGGCCGCCCTGCACCATCTCACCATCCACAACATCGCCTACCAGGTGGGGCTGGGGGTCCCAGGGGGGCCGTGACAGCACCGGGGGGGTCCCAGCCTCCCCTTGAACCCCCCCCTTCCACACTCTCCCACAGCTGAACCTGATGGGCTCCATCCGGGAGAGCATCCTGGCCCAGCGCTTCCCCGAATTCGTCCGGGAGTTCATGAGCACCATGTACGGGGCGCGGGAGCGGGTCCCCGCCTGGGTGGTGGAGGCTCTGGCCACCGTCGGCATCACCCTGGACTGATGGGGACCCCCCCCCCGCAACCCACCCCCCCATCCCTGGGGGGCAACGGAGGAGCTGAGCACCCTGGCAGCCCCCGTTTCCCCCCCCCGCAGACGGTTTTGTCCTTTCCATATGTATATTTTTATACTTTTTTTGTGGGTTTTTTTTATTACTTTGGTCTTTTTTTTAAGAGGGGGTGGCTGCCGCAGCCGCATCCAGATAAAATGTCTTGGTGGGAACAGCAGGTTGCGTGGCTCTGAATGGGTCTGGGGGGGGCCCAAATGGGTCTGGGGGGGCTGTCCGCCCACGGCAGGGGCTCGGTCCCCTCTCGGGGCTGCGCTGTCCCTGGGCAGGGTGAGAGCAGGGGGCTCACGGTCCTGGGTGGGGGGCGGTCCTGGGGTGCACGGTGTTGGTGGGACGTGTCTGATGCTGCCTCGGGGGGGGTCTCAGAGATCCCAGGGTCCAGTGGAGCCCACGGCTGGAGAACTGGCGACTGGGGGGACGCTCTGGGGTCCCGGGAGGGGATTGGGGGTGCTCTGGGGACCCAGAGACCTGGGGGCGGGGACTGAGGGAGAGGAGTAGGGGCGATGGGGGTCTGGAGATGCAGAGGAGGGGACCTGGGGGTGCAGGGGGGGAAACTGGGGACATTCTGGGGACGCAGGAATGCAGAAGGGGCTCTGGGGACGCTCAGGGGTCCTGGGGACCTGGGAGGGGACCAGGGGGATGTTTGGGGGTCCTGGGAGGGGACCAAGGGAGAGGAGCGGGGGTCTGGGGGTGCGGGGGGGGGAAACTGGGGACGCTTTGGGGACCCAGGAATGCAGAAGGGGCTCTGGGGACCCTCTGGGGTCCTGGGGACGCTCTGCGGTCCCTGGGTCTAGGGTTGGGGGGCTCTAGGGGATGCAGAGGAGGGGACCTGGGGGTGCAGGGGGGGGAAACTGGGGATATTTTGGGGTCCCAGGGATGCAGGAGGGGACTGGGGGATGCTCGGGGGTCCCGGAGACGCAGGAGGGGCCTGGGGTGGCGGGGGACACGGGGGACACAGGACCTGCATTGTCTCCGACTCTGCTCCTCCATCAGCACCTTCTCCGCCGTCACCGACATCACACCCCGGATCCGTCCCGTTGTCGTCACCGTGACCCACGTGGCCCCCCGCCGTGCCGCAAACCCGGCTGCTGGCTCCCTACCCCCAACACCCTGGGGTCCCCCGACACTCCGGGGTCCCCCGACACCCCGGGCTCCCCCCAGGGCTCATTCCCCCCACCCGAGGACCCTGCGTGTGGGGAGGGAAGGGGCGGGGGGGGGCAGAGCTGGGTACCACCCTGGGGTCCACCAAGGTGAGGGGATGAATTGGGGCAGGATCCGGCCGGGAGACGGGGAAGGGGCTGGGTTGGGTTTAAACAGGGTCAGTGGGCGCAGGTGGAGGCTCAGGTGTGCTGGGGGGGGGCGGGGCAGAGAACGCAGCCCCCTGCACCCAGGTCCTGGGGACGGGGACACCTGGGACCCCCCCCCACGGGCGACATCCCTGAGGGTTGCACGGTGGTGGCCTTTGTCCCCGTCAACCCGGTGCCCGACGTGTGGCTGGAGGCAGTGATGCGGCGTGAGTGTCTGGGGACCCCCCCAGGTGCCCCCCAACAGGCTGTGACACCCCCCCGACCCCGAGGTCTCACTGGTGTGTGTTGGGGGGGGGGGCTGAGGGCTGGCATGTGTGGGTCCGTGGTGGGGGGGTGGGAGGTTGGATCTGTGGGTCCTTTGGGGGGCCTGGGGGGGCTCAGACACGTGGGTCCTTTGCGGGGAGGGGCTGTGTTGGGGGGGGTCTTGGATCTTGGATGTGTGGGTCCTTCGGGGTCCCGGAGGTCGGACACGTGGGTCCAGTTTGGGGGTCTCAGACCTCGGGCATGTGGGTCCTTTGGGGGTCCCGCAAGCCCGGACATGTGGGTCCACGTTGGGGGGCTCAGAGCTCAGACACGTGGGTCCTTTGGGGGTCCGGGAGCTGGGACCCCACCGCACCCACCGACACTATTTTCAGCTCAAAACCCCCCAAATTTGGGCCGTTCGCCCTCCCCTCGTCCCGTGGCAGTTCGGGGGGGACCGGGACCCCCGTCCCCTGCCCCACGGCGGGCGGGGGGGCAGGAGGCGTCGTGGCCGGTGCCGTGTGTCAGCCGGGGCGCGTGGCCGGGGCGGCCGCGGGGAGGAAGTTTGTGGACGGGGTGGGGTGCTCGGGGTTGCGTCACCCGCGTTCGGCAATTTCTGCCGCTGCCAGGCACCCCGGCCCCATTGGCAGCAACCGCGCCGGGGCCGACGGGCAGGTGAGCGGCACCTGGGAGCCACTGGGAGCGGCACCTGGGGTGAACTGGGAGTCACTGGGAGCAGCTGGGAAGGGCGGGAGCAGGACCTGGGGTGAACTGGGAGTCACTGGGAGCAACTAGGAGCGGCAATTGGGGTGAACTGGGAGCAGCTGGGAGCGGCAACTGGAGTGAACTGGGAGCCGCTGGGAGCAACTGGGAAGGGCGGGAGCAGCACCTGGGGTGAACTGGGAGTCACTGGGAGCAACTAGGAGCGGCAATTGGGGCGAACTGGGAGCCGCTGGGAGCAACTGTGAAGGGCTGAGAGCAGCACCTGGGGTGAACTGGGAGTCACTGGGAGCAACTAGGAGCGGCAATTGGGGTGAACTGGGAGCCGCTGGGAGCAACTGGGAAGGGCTGAGAGCAGCACCTGGGGTGAACTGGGAGTCACTGGGAGCAACTAGGAGCGGCAATTGGGGCGAACTGGGAGCCGCTGGGAGCAACTGTGAAGGGCTGAGAGCAGCACCTGGGGTGAACTGGGAGTCACTGGGAGCAACTAGGAGCGGCAATTGGGGTGAACTGGGAGCAGCTGGGAGCAGCAACTGGAGTGAACTGGGAGCCGCTGGGAGCAACTGGGAAGGGCGGGAGCAGCACCTGGGGTGAACTGGGAGTCACTGGGAGCAACTAGGAGCGGCAATTGGGGTGAACTGGGAGCCGCTGGGAGCAACTGGGAAGGGCTGAGAGCAGCACCTGGGGTGAACTGGGAGTCACTGGGAGCAGCAACTGGGGTGAACTGGGAGCTGCTGGGAGCAACTGGGAAGGGTGGAAGCAGCACCAGGGGTGAACTGGGAGTCACTGGGAGCAGCTGGGAAGGGCAGGAGCAGGACCTGGGGTGAACTGGGAGTCACTGGGAGCAACTAGGAGCGGCAATTGGGGTGAACTGGGAGCAGCTGGGAGCGGCAACTGGAGTGAACTGGGAGCCGCTGGGAGCAACTGGGAATGGCAGGGAGCTGCAGCAAGAGAAGTCGTGGAGAAACTGGAGAAACAAACGAGGAGAACTGGGCAGGGAGGGGAGCTGCACTCTGGGGAAACTGGGATGAACTGGGAAAGGCTGAGCACTACACCCCAAGGAGGAACTGGGATGAACTAGGAAAGGCTGAGCGCTGCATGCCAAGGGGGAACTGGGATGAACTGGGAAAGGCTGAGTGCTGCACGCCAAGGGGAATTGGGATGAATTGGGAAGGGATGAGCGCTGCACCCTGGGTGAACTGGAAAGCCCCAGGCAGGGCTGGCAACTGCCCCCTGGGGCGAACTGGGAGAACTGGGCAGGACTGGGACATATATTCTGCTGTGAACTGGGAGAACTGGGCAGAGCCGGGAGCTGCACCCGAGGGGAACTGGGAGAACTGGGCAGGGCTGGGACATATATTCTGCTGTGAACTGGGAGAACTGGGCAGAGCCGGGAGCTGCACCCGAGGGGAACTGGGAGAACTGGGCAGAGCCGGGAGCTGCACCCGAGGGGAACTGGGAGAACTGGGCAGAGCCGGGAGCTGCACCCGAGGGGAACTGGGAGAACTGGGCAGAGCCGGGAGCTGCACCCGAGGGGAACTGGGAGAACTGGGCAGAGCCGGGAGCTGCACCCGAGGGGAACTGGGAGAACTGGGCAGAGCCGGGAGCTGCACCCGAGGGGAACTGGGAGAACTGGGCAGAGCCGGGAGCTGCACCCGAGGGGAACTGGGAGAACTGGGCAGAGCCGGGAGCTGCACCCGAGGGGAACTGGGAGAACTGGGCAGGGCTGGGACATATATTCTGCTGTGAACTGGGAGAACTGGGCAGAGCCGGGAGCTGCACCCGAGGGGAACTGGGAGAACTGGGCAGAGCCGGGAGCTGCACCCGAGGGGAACTGGGAGAACTGGGCAGAGCCGGGAGCTGCACCCGAGGGGAACTGGGAGAACTGGGCAGAGCCAGGCTCTTGGCCCCGGGACCCCCATGGCTCCCATCGGGCGGGGACAAGCAGCACGACCCCCAACTGGTTTTACTGGTTTAACTGGCTGGGGGGGGCGGGGGAAGGCAGAGCTGGGACCCCAGGGGGGCTGCGGGAGGCTCTGCACCCCAGCCAGGGCACCCCCCTGCCCTCATGGGGCGCCCCCCGACCCCTCTCTGCCCCCCCAGACACCCCCCGACCTCTCTCTGCCCCCCCCCCGACACCCCCCTCCAAGCTCCTCTTTGCATCCCCGGACCTTTCTCTGCACCCCAAAGCGCCCCCAGACCCCTCTCTGCCCCCCTGGGACTCCCCCCAACCCCTTTGTGCCCCCCTGTCCCCCCATCCCCCCCCGCCGCGGCGGCTCTCGGGGTCCCTTCACCGTCACGGTGTTTGCGCCAGCCCTGGTGGAGGGGGGGGCCCCCATGGCTTCGCCCCCGTCACCGCCTGCATGTTCCCTCCCTTATCGCACCCAGCGCCTCTTATCAGCACCCGGCCCTCGCTGCAGCTGTGCCGAGACGGCCCCTGGCCGTGCCAGGGTGGGCAAGGGGACACCGATGGGGCTGCGGGCACCCGGTGCGGCCCCCGGCACCATGAGATACCCTGAAATGCGGTGGTTGGCGGGGGGGGGGGGGGCCCGGCAGGCAGAGAAGCGGGTTTTGGGTGCTGAGCAAGCGGCTGGGTGGGTGCAGAGCCAGCCTTGGGTGGTTGCCAAGCAAGCGGCTGGGTGGGCGCTAAGCGAGCCGGGGGCAGGGGGGGTTTGGGTGCTGAGGGAGCGTCGGGTGGGCCCGCCGTCGCTCTGAGGTGCCGGCTTTCCCCCCGCAGGGCGGTAGCCGGAGCCATGAAGTGCCAGCTGAGCCCGCGCCTGCTGCTGCTACCCGTCCTGGTGTCGCTGGTGCTGCTGGGGCTGCGGATGCAGCGCTTCACCGAGGAACCCGTCACCACCACCCCCGCCCTGGCCGGCGGAGACGCCGCCGATCGGCAACGCCCACCCGGGCTGGGTTTCCAGTGGCACGGGGCGGGGGGCGCGCACGGCAACGCCACGGTCAAGCCGCCCGCCACCCGGCACCCGCTGCAGCCCCCCTACCCCTACCCCTACCGCTTCCTCCTCAACGAGCCCCACAAGTGCCGGGACCAGACGCCCTTCCTGGTGCTGCTGGTGGTGACGGAGCCGGGGGACACGGCCGGCAGGAGCGCCATCCGGCAAACCTGGGGCAACGAAAGCTCGGTGCCGGGGGTCTCCATCTTCTGTCTCTTCCTCCTCGGCATTCACCCGGTGTTCTGGCAGGAGCTGCAGCCGGTGCTGGAGGAAGAGAGCCTTCTCCACCACGACATCCTCCAGCAAGACTTCTTGGACACCTACAACAACCTGACGTTGAAGACGCTGATGGGCATGGAGTGGGTGAGCAAGCACTGCCCCAACGCCAGCTACGTGATGAAGACCGACCGAGACATCTTCCTCAACCTGGATTACCTGGTACGGCAATTCCTGATTCCGCCCAAGAAGAACTTCATGACCGGTTACATCTACCGCAACACGGGGCCGCTGCGCAACAAGGGCTACAAGTGGTACGTGCCCCACGAGGTCTACCCCAACAACACCTACCCGCCCTACTGCGGCGGACCCGGCTACGTCCTCTCCGGGGATTTGGCAAACAAAATCTACGGCGTCGCCCAAACTTTGCCCGTCATCAACATGGAAGATGCCTTCATGGGCATCTGCCTGCACGCGCTGGGCATCAGCGTCACCAACAGCCCTTGGGGCGTCTTCAACATGTACTGGATCAACTACGAGAAGTGCCGGTTCTCCCGGTTGGTGATGGTCCATCACTACGAGCCCCAGCAGCTGCTGAAGCTCTGGCCCAGCTTCCAGGAGTCGAAGATGATGTGCCACCACTAGCCACGGCTGGGAGGGCTGAGCCGTGCCGGGGCTGCCAGGCACCAGAGCCATCCCGCAGCCCCAGTGGTGGGTACCACCGTCCCCCCCCGCTGCGCCGAGACTCGCCGGCTTCATCCCCTCCGGTGACTTTCTGGCCAATCTCCAGGTCTCAAGCAGCTGCTTGGGGCCATCTCCAAACCTCGGGTCTCTCGGGGGCCCCCCGCCCCTACCGGGGACGGTTTCCGCCCCCCCATACTGAGCCGCCAGCTGGTTTGCACAGCTGGAGCCGAGAGCTTTGCTCGCCGGACCAGCCACTTCACTACATTAGATCTTTTTAATATTGTTAGTAGTATTATTGATTTTTTTTTGTTCTCAGCCAGCTGGCCGCGGTGGTCCGGGACCCCACCAGCAGTAAACCTGTGCCCGCATTAAGTTATGGCTGATATTTATAATAAAAGGCTGAAGCCAGCGGGAGCAACTCGCCAACTGTCTCGTTTCTCCTGGTGCCAACACCGCACCCGGGCTGCCCACCGGCACGAACCCCCCACCATCTCCTCTCGTCCCAGTGTGCCGGGGAGGGAAGCGTCACCATCCCGAAACACCGGCTCAAGCCTGGCGGTTGCTTGGGCTGTTACCGCACGGGGTTTGGGTCCAGCTGTGCCACCAGCCTACAGAGAACAAGAAACAGCGGTGCAAAATGCAAAGTTTATTCAAACTAACTGCGCCGTGCCCGGAGGAGGCACATTTACACACATGCAAAACGCACGTGCCCAAACGGCACCGGTGCGATAACTGATAAGGCTCCAGCTGTTTCCAGCACTACTTAAAGGAGCTAAAGCGGCAGCTCCGGTATTATTTTTATTGGAAAAGGGGCAGTTTTGTAGCTCAAACCCCCGCTGCCCCGCAGCTTTGGTTTAAGAGATGCAATCTGGCAGCTGCCTGCACCAGAGAGGTGCTGGAGTATTTGGGAGCAGGAGCTGCTCCGCACCCTCGGTTCCCTTGGGACGGCACCTGCGCGTTCCCAGCCTTGCAAATGCCGCTCCGCCTTTCCCAGAAAGGTGAGTAAACTGAAGCCACTATCCCTGTTTAATTATCTTATGGTTTTGAGCAGTGCCATAGTTACAGGCAGGATCTGGCAGGGCTGGGAAGTTGCCCAAGAGCCATGAGGATTATCTACAGCAGTAAGTCCCCGCTGGCCCTCGCTGTGAACCGTCACACCGTGAACCTTCTCACCACATTCAAGGGTCTCTCCTCGCTCGAATGCCCCACCCTGTGCCAAGAATTCGGCACCTCTTCCCGACACCCACTGCGGCGCAGGAACGGGGGCGGCCCCCTCACGCGATGGGTCCGGGGAGCCACCACCGCTGTCTCCGGCGCGGTGGTTTAATCACTGGCAAAGGCAATAATTTGGTCTTACCCAAGGCTCGAGCCAGCCCTGCTTGCTCTTCCAGTGGGCTCAGGCTGCCGTGCTCTTGGAATTCCATCATCTCCTCCTGGCCAAAGCCCCTGGGGCGGTTTAGTCTCAAAACCGAGAGTTTAAGGTCATTAAAATTGCAGAAAGTGGAGAATATTCTGAATTTTGGTTTTTTGTAAGAGAGGCAGGAGGCTGCTGCAGTGGCGCGCACCGTGAAACGACACGCTCGGAGACCAAGACATCAAGAGTTTTGTGTTTATTTGTCTACATTCAGCTTACTCCAGATGTACTGCCTGAGGGATTCAGGCATACAAAACCCACTCTTTCCCACTGGTTTTTAAAATAAAATCTTCACTTATAAAACTGAAACACTAAAGCATTAAAATACAGAAAGCTCGTTTAACTCACTTCACAAAAGCATTAACAGATGACATATCCCTTATCTATTTAAAGCCATACTGTGTTCACACTTCCACATCAATTTTTAAATAGAAAAAGGATACTGAAATTGTATTAACTCAAAAAAAAAAAAAAAAAAAAAAAAAACCACCCCAAAAAAACAAAACAAAACCCCAAAAAATTCCTATTTAGACAAAGTTGTAATGGCAACTAACAAACCATTAAATACAGAGATGCCCAAAATACAGCTAAGTATGGAATTACAGGTACTCAACCATTAGTGACCGGTATCACAAAGAGCACTGCAACATGGAAACGGGGGGGGGGGGCGGGGGGCAAGGGGGGGGTTTACGTGTTTACCGTGATGCGATAAAACTGAATATTCAAAGGGTGGGCGAGCGCGGGAGGGAACAAAGCTCCGCGCCCGTGGAGGAAGGGGCGGCTTTATCTGTACTGGTAATTCATGCTGTGGTCATTTCTGCCGTAGCCGCCTTGGGACGCTTGGTAGGAGCTGGGGGGGCCGCTGTAATTTTGGCCTGAACCAGGGGAGTTGTAGTTGGACTGAGAGGAATATCCACCTGTGGAGCGGGGGGGGGGGTGGAGAAGAGGAGAGAGAAGCGCTCGGTTACCATCACAGCATGAAACAACAACAAAAAGCTGTTTCAATGCAGAATTGGAGCTTTTCCTCCGATCCGGGAGCTGCTGCCAGGCAAAAGCACACGCGGATGGGAAGATGCTGCCCTCGCATGGAAAAATATATAGGGAAGTGTCGTATACTGACCTTGCTTACCTTGGTACGAGGACCCTCCGCCCCCAGATCCTCCCCCATAGCCACCGTGTGAGCCGGTGTTGTAGGAGGCACCTCCCGAGTAGTTATTTCCTCCGCCTCCACGGCCGCTGTTGCCGCCGTAACCTGGAAGGGAAAAACGCGGTGAGCAAGGCTGGTCTCCTCGGCGGCGGCAGCAGCTCTGCCTTCACCGCACCCAGAGAGAGATTTTTGTCTGCTGTTAGCAGAGAAAGGGACGATTATTGGAGGTGAGGCGACTGCCAGGGGTTCGATGAGCGAACCCATCTCCTTGGGCTGCTAAAAGCTTCACGGAGAGGTCTGGCTGCTGGGGGCAGTGGTGGGATTTCCCCACAGCTTGCACGAGCACGGGCGATCCACGCTGAGGAGCGTGCCAATCCCAAGCGCTCAACTGCCCGACACAGAAAGTAAAGACTCGATCATCAAACAGTAACTCAAGAGCAGGCAATTCCACCTTCATCCTCTGAAAGGCAAGAGCATCTCCTCGGGGAGGAGCAGACCAGACCCCAGCAGGTTTCCTGGTCGGTTGTCAATCTCAACTAATTAAATCAACTCAACCAGAGCGCTTTAAGCCCTCCAAGTTCACATAAGCACGGGACGGTTTGGGTGGGAAGGGACATTTGGAGCTCACCCCGTCCAACCCCCCCTGCCACGAGCGGGGCCGTCTTCACCGAGATCAGGGTGCTCAGAGCCTCGGCCAGCCCGGCCTTGAAGGGTCCCAGGGACGGACGGGGCATCGACCCCCTCTCGGGGCAACCTCTGCCAGGGCCTCACCCCCTCGGCGGGAAGAATTTCCTCCTCAGAGCCGGGCCGAATCACCCCTCTTTTAGCTGAAAACCCTTCCCCCCTTGTCCCAGCGCTGCCGGCCCTCCTAAAAGTTACTCCTTCATGTAGGACCACACGCCTACGGAGCGCGTATTTCCTAATTATCGACAGTTTGCATTTTACTCCCCAGATAAGCTAAGCCAGCACTCACTGAATTTGCTCTCGTAGTTGTAATCGGAGCCTCCGCCGCCAGGCGAGTTGTAGGAATTGGAGTAGGAGGAATAGTTGCCTTGGCCATGGTTGTAGCCTTTCTGTTTGCCCTGTGGCGGGCCGTAGTTACTGTACTGGTTTTGGTTGTAGGACTGCTGTTGCTGGCCCTGGTGGGACTGATACCCCGAACCGTAGGAGGGTTTTTGCTGTCCTCCGTGCTGCTGTTTCTTTCCGCCGTGTTTCGGAGGAACCGGTGAGTTGTAGTTATCGCCACCCTGGTAGTAGGAGCCGTAGCCGGAGGAGCCACCACCGCCACCTCCGCCGCCGCTCCCCGAGTTGGAGTGGCCGCCGTTGCTGTAGAACTGGCCTAAACAGAGAGAAAAGGGTCAGCCCCAACAGCGGCTGCGTTTTGGAGCGGGGGGGCAGGCACCACAAGGCACAATTTTAAAGGCTAAGGCTCATAACGCAGTGAGATTTTTACCCTTGCGAAGGCAAGGGTTCAGGAGCAGTTTAGCTCTTACGCTGGTGAAAGGTTTAAGAAACTCCACACGAGGCAGAGAGGTGAAACATCTTGTTCATTTAAGTAGACAGGGAATTGTGAAATACATCGACATCGTACCATTGTCCAGTCACCCTGCAATCTCAGTGAACGACGCCCAGCCAGTTCTCCCACAGCTTTAATTCCAGCACGACCCCAATGTTTAGGACTAAGCTCAGGGCTACGACAGTTTCTTTAATGCATGTTACAATAACTAACAGTTATTACTTCAATGCTCTACAAAGATTTAAAATCTGGTGCTCAAACTACATTTGAGACAAGTCAGCCATCGACAGCAGCTGATGCTCGGTCTCCGCAGCAGAGAGACATGGTAACGAGGAAGAATCTCGTTCCTGTAATGAGGAATTATGTCAACATCCATGCAGATCGCTCTAACACAGCGAGCCATCCGTCTGGATTTACACGGTGAGTGAGCAGCAACAATCCAACGGAAATTAAGACGTGTGTGCACAGCTCATCCTATTTACCTCAAAGTTCGGGTACTACCTCTGGGATCCAAGGTTACCGAAAACCTCTAACGGATCAAAACACTCCAGAGAGCCTGGACGCGACAGCATGGTACATAGTCAAGAGTTAGTCTGGGTTTAATTTTATTTATCAAGAGTACTACAGTCAAGCTCTTTGAGCGATTCTCTTCCTGCCCAATTTCTGCAAGTTGAACTTTGGGGCGTTCTTTGCATGGGGCTTAGTGTGAGAAGACTTACTCTATAGTCAGACTTGTCATATTATTTGAAACTAAACTGATTTTCAAGGAATAAAAGCCACTAGAATCTAACTAAAAACCTGCACCAGTGTCTGTAATGGTGTGTATGCTCAGGGAATGGAGCTACACCTCTAAAAGAAGGAAAGATTTGCTAGTGCCTCCTCTGAAATGGAGGAGAGGCGGGGGAGAATTTAGTAAAAAAGGAGACAAAAGAGTAAAATCTCGTGCCCTTTGCTTCTGCAATTCCGTGTGAAACTACCGGGTCGACTCACAGGGAAGCTGAATCCCAGCTCAGTTCCTAAATGCAGGGTGTGTTTGTGTTGTGAAGAGCTGCAGCTCTTCAAGGCACCTAGCTTTTCATTTTTTGATCGTTCAGTCGATTCTTGTCTACACCCCCTGCACTACAGTAAGACTTTCTACGCAAGAGTTTTTCTCCTCTTCCGCAGAAGAGCAGGATTTAGTTCTGCAGAAACGAGGTTCTGTAAAAAAAAATTTATCTCCAGCCAAGAACACCAAGGCTATAGCAAAATATTTTCTGCTGAATGAGAGACACCTCGCTCCGTCACTATTATTAAAATCCCTGTCTTTGGTTAGAGCGTGGGGTTACGACTGGCAGCGTGTAAATTCAAGCTGCAGATGCTGGAAGTTGATCTCTCCCAAGTCAGTATTTCCGGAAATTCCATTTTATACCAACACTTCATATTTAACTATGAAGTTCTCATGCTGTTTGACATGGGATTATTTTTACTTTCCCCAAATCAAAGCTAAGGAATAAAACTATCCAGCACACAAGCAGTTACTCTAACAGGTAGTCGCTTAGAAACCGGCAGTTTTTCCACCTCATTCAGGACAGGATCTACTCCCTTGTATAAAGAGTCAATATCTCAAACAATAGCTCTCTAAACAAAGATAGGGTATGCATCATTATTATTGTAAGTATCTGCTAAACACCTTGGATTTTTTTTTTTTTTTTTTTTAAACCTGCTTCATAGGTCAGAGGTTTTTTTGGTTTGCTTTGTTTTTGTTTAGCTAGTTTAATTACTGAGTTAACTCAAATGTTGTTGAGCCTCACAAGTTAAATGAATGCAACGGTGCAGGCTTTGCAGCTAAAAACAGTGACAAACAAAATTACAGTTTTAAAAGCAAATACCGTAGCAAGAATAAAGGACCAAACACTTGGAATTCAGAGACCTGGGTCTCGACTGGCCAATTGCGACATTTCCCGCAATTCCCGATTCCGGTGAAATTTAATTCTCCAGGCAATTAGGTACTTGTAGGGCGATGAGCGTTTTCCAGCATGGCTGCCAAGCCGGCAGCCGGCGGAGCTTTGCTGTTAAAGTGCTTTAGGCCCTTTATGCTTGGCTCAAGAAAGCCCATTTTCATGTTAACGAACGAATCCATGCATTTTCAGAAGTTACTAACACGGTTACACTAACCCCTAACGCCTGGATATTTATTGTATCAGGATCGGAAGCACAATTACAATACCTTTGAAAGTACACTAGCTACCAGCCACAACAAGTCACATCCCTCAGCGTTAATCCACCAGCGTGTTACAAAGGATGTAGGATTAAATTTTAGCACACACGATTCCACGTACAAGTCAACATTTTGCATGCTTAAAAAGCTGGGCTGTACTATATTCAGAGATGTTGAAAAGTCTTCCCAATATCAAGAGGCGTGTACCCAATTGCTGGGATTTATTAAAAGGCTCAAATTTTGTACAAAACCTGCTGTAAATTAAGACAAAGGTAGATTAAAACACTTCAGTTTCTTAAAAATAAATGCTTTCCATAAAAAGCAAAGATGGGCTTTTTGCCTTTACGCTGAACGGAGCTGGCTTGGAAATTTGTGCCAAGTGCACAAAAACATTCTCGGATAATTGGTTCCCCCTGTTGTGTACATTGATACAACCAAGTTCAAAGGCAAATCACAATAAAAACTGCCACTGTCTTAAGTTCTGCAGGCTAAGAGAGTTTCAGACAAGCTGCGGTGAAAAGCCACTGTTGAGAAACCCAGTGAAGCACAGGGACACAGCACGAACACTTTGGGTTTTGGAGTTCGAGAAAATTGGAGTAAAAAGCTGTTTTTTGTGCAATACTTTTAGATGATCTAGGAAGACCCAAAATCATGATAGCCGTAGCAGTCTGTGAAAAAGTCACCTACAAAAGGGGGAGACAGAGCAGAGAAAAAAAATTAGAATTCTTTTGAAGATGGCAAAATGCGCCACATTTGAAAGTCATGTTTTAGATTTCTCTGCTCCTGTCACCCCCCAATGAAGGCTTCTTCTCAAGACCAATCGCTGTGTATTTTCAGGAAAATCACATTCAAAAGTGTGGCCGATAGCTTCACGTGGCTTAAAGCAGAGAAATTTAAAATATTCACAGTTTTAGAGGAAACGTGAAGTCACCTGGATTCGCGTTTTAACTTTTTAACGAGTACACGAGCCATCTTTCATTACTTCTCATTCAAAAAAAAGAGAACCCCTTACAAGAGGGCTTCCGCACAAGCGCATCACCGCACCGGTGCAACCCAGTCCGAGTTTCACACCCCCAGCAGATCGATGCGTTTCCAAATTTAAGATGAAAAACACTTACTATAGCCTGCCGTCGCGGAATTGCCTCCGTAACCATAGCTTCCATATCCAGCACCTAGATTAGAAGAAAATGTTTAAATAAAAAGGAAATTGAAGCATACGAAGGCCTTGTGCTTCCCGTCATGCTACAAGACGCCACAAAACGCTAGCGGGGATTAATTTGCCTGTCAGGGTTTGGGTAGTCTGTGGTACATTTAGCGTGGAAAGAGTCAGGACGAGGCGCAGGCAGCATCTCACCTGCATTCATGTAGCCGCCGTGATTGCCACCAAATCCGCCCCTGCCTCTTCCACGGCCTCGGATGTTGCCACCTCTTCCACGACCGCGCATGTTGGGCGGAGGGGGCACTTCATTGTGCATGGGGCCTCCCATTCCGAAACCCGGGTTGTGCTGCTGAGGGAAGAGAGACATGTTACCCAGCTCTGGCTCCTGAGCCTTGCCTCCAAGGTGAAAGCAAACCTTTCAAGAGGATGTCAGGAGCTCTAGAACACATCAGGTACCTGCCTGCCTTGAAAAGAAGAGGGGTTAAGCCAAAAGCAATGGGGGCGGGTACCAAATAAAGGTCATGTCCAGAAAACAGAGGCTGTCTTCTGTAAAACTGGATGGTATTTCTGCTTTCAAGCCCAATGGCCGTTAGCAGATCCTGGTTTCCCTCCACACCTTAAATTACTTCCCCTCCCAAAAAGGGATTAAAATCATAGAGCAGGAGACAACTGTACTACAGGACCATTAGTGACACCACAAAGTCATTGAATTGTGAAATTTACTTACTTTTACTGCAAACTTGGGTCCTCCCCGAGCTGGCACGGGGGGCCTCTTCTTCTTGTTTTGCTCAATGGCAACAGGAGCATCTGGGAACAACTTCTCTAGCGCAGCCAGAGCAGCGTAGGCTTTTGCCACCTTTTTATTTGAACCAGCTCCTTGGAATTTCTGCCCGTCAACCTCCACCTTTAAAAGGGATTAAATCATTGCACGTAAGCGGGAAGGGCAGGAACAGAAGCTGCCACTTGGTAAAATTAACCGTTTTTTCTGGTGCCTGCAAACAATTCCAGAAGTTGGAAGTGCTCGAGGTCAGGTTGGACGAGATTTTGAGCAACGTGATCTACTGAAAATATCCCTGCCCACTAGATGATCTTTAAAAGGTCCCTTCCAACCCAAACCATTCTGTGATTTTATGATTTTAAATTCTCATGAAGCAACTAAAGTTACAGATATCCGAGTTGGGATGAAGGCACAGAGCGGGGACCAGAAGTCACCTCACCTCCATGACAAAGCGCTTGTCATGGCTGCCGCCCGTTTCTGAAATCAGTTCGTATTTCAGCCCGCGCCTTTTCTCGTTGAGCTCCATCACAGGATTCTTGCCATGCTTCGTCAGAATTGGTCCCTGTTGTTTCACATTCTGGAAGCAGATAAGCAGTGATGAAACTCCAAGAAAAAAAAACCTAACGGGCTTGAAGTTGCTTCCAAAACACGTACTTTGGAAAACATCTTGAAGAAGATAAGCTTGGAATAAGCTTGCCTGATGTTTTTACCTCGTAAATTGTATCGTGACAGTAACTGAACTGTACAGTACGCCGTTACAGCAACCTGTTGCTAAAAGCTGCTTCCGATGATGTCCTACAACATCATCCCAAAGAATGAGAGCCGCCCGTTTCCCCTTCTTTGACGGCGCTCACCTCTGGGGTTTGATCTGAAGGAGGAGACGCAGCAGTGGGCGTCGAGACAGTTTCTACTACGGGAGGAGGAGCGACAACGACTGGTTTCTGTTCTGTTTCCTCTGCTGATTCGTCTCCTTTCCCAGATTCTTTGCCCTCCACTCCTGTGGGTAAACCCATATCTTGCAACACCTAGGGTAAGGAGAGTCGGAGAGATTACTGAAGAGCACTTACCTCAAAGAACCACTGGCTCTCATGTGCCCTACCCATTTTGGGGTAAATACTCGAGAACGCTGCTCAAGAATCTTTTTATTAATTCTATTCAAGGGCTAGGCATTCCCCAAATCCTGCAGGCACTTCAAGGCCTAGGAGGTACAAAGTCCTCTGCCCTGAGACCTCACGCACAACAGACTACACTGCCTTGGTGTTTAACTTTCTCCCCTGTCTGTCCTGAAGGGTTTATGACATTTTTCATACATGGTTGTTGTCATGACTGTCATCGCCATCAGTCTGGTTGCCCTTTTCAACTTTGAGAGGTCAGCAATCAAACTGCCTCCTAACGAGAGCCCTCTGGCAGGAATTAACATACACAGCTCTTACCTTCACTGCCACGTGCAATTTGGCTGTCTTTTTGGAAGGTCCTGATGCCTCAAACGTGCTGCCATCGATTTCCACAGACATTGTAAAGATAGGAGCGTGAACAGGACCGGTCTGAGAGACAAGTTTGTACTGGAGCCCGGGTTTTAGCTGGTTTAGTTTCATCAGTGCATTCATGGCCTGGGGAGGTTCGAGTTTTTCCTCTGAATAGAGAAAAAAACCCGAGAAGTTTGGGGATGTTTGTCACCTCTTTCAAAGAAGCATAACTGATTTCAGACAAGCTCTGATCTGTGTTTTCCTCCTTGCGAGAGTTTAAGTTATACCAAGTAAAAATCTTACAGTGTTAAGGTTTTGTTTTTTTTTAAATTCACATGCCCTGTAGCCCCTATTTACAGCATCACCCAAGACCAAACACTTGCAAGAGCTCTTCCGCAACCTGCCCCCCGCCTCAGCCTGAGAACAGCTCTCAGGTAGCCATTTGTACCTACCTCTTGTTAACTCAATACCTTTTTTCTGAATCTTCTTTTTCTTTTTGCTGGGAGATTTCTCCTCTCCGTCCTCCTCCATTGGACGCTTCATTGGGGTGACAGCATACGTTGTACTGGGAGGAATCTGGACTGTAACAATCACAACAAAACCCCCTAAGTATTCCAGTTTCCAGCAACAACAGCAGCAAAAAGCTTTGGAAGTGTGGTTTGTGGGGTTCGCCCCCCCACCCGCCTCCAAGTACCTACCAGTATAGTCAACGGGGTTTTCGTTCTTTGGTTTCTTGGGCATTTTGGAAGGTAGGGGATCCATCCCCAAGACTTTGTGAAGCTGGCCAAAAGCAGCAAGTCTCAGAGCGTGCTAGAAAGATTAAACATGTGTTACTGGGACGCGCAAGCAGCTCCACCAATCTCTGTTCCCTGCACAGTTTCAGACAGGAACATTCTACCCACCCCTACACAGAAATCCTCATCAGTTTAAATAGGACTCTCTGAATTTTTCAAGTTCAACCCAAAATACGGGTCATGGTAGCAAGTCACTATTTAAAACCTGATACTTTGCTTCTGGTTGGCCAAGCTACAAATTCCTTATTGGTGTGGGACCCATTTGTATTTCTTTTACTTGACTAGATATTAAAAAAGTTAACACCGACCTCCGTGAGGTTACTATACTACCATTAACCAATATGGAAGTTCAGAGTCAGTTGAACTGATTAAGTTTTCGTAACATCTGTAGTCAAAACTATACCTGAGCACTCTGTGTGATATCTTCCCTTTGTTGTCTGTCTAGATGCCCAATAGCATCAGTGGCTTCTTTTTCACAAGGATCATAAATACCAGAACCATCTGAAGGCAGGAAACAAGGAAGATATGCAGAGAATTATCCTGGTGTTTCTAAAGAAACTAAACTAAGTATTCCCTTGGCATCAATCAACACTCATCTCGAAGAAGAACACGGGCTGACATGATCCATCCAATGTCCAACATTCTGAAACTCATCTGGACCATTTTACACGTACAATTAGCAGTGAAGCTGGTCACGACCACTCAGGGAACCAATTTTACACTTGCAGAAACTGGTACCTCTCTCTACGGGGGTTTAACATTATGGGTCCGTAGCTTTGAACACACGTGCCCTAAGTAACAGCAAGGTACTGTAGTACCCGTGTACGCTGGGGGCTTTCTGAGCTCCGAATCTAGGCTGCCCGCACATATAACAAGGGACTTCTCAAACACTAAGGCAAGGTAACCACGCCTCGAAGCTTCAACCGCGTTTCATTTCAGCTTCGCTTTGAAATGTAAATGCAGAGAACCACCTAACCTGGCATAACGATTCCCGAGGCAAGGCATTCAAGAACTCTCCTCAGAGCCTCGCCAGCGCCCATGGGTCTGTTAGCAGTTCCAATAGATTTCTCACACAGCAGCTCTAGAGGCTGAAAGACAGTTTGGAAAAGTGAGAAGAGCAAAGGTAGGCGCTTGTGCTGCCATTACGGCCAGAAGCTGCTTCAAATTCACAAACGATTAACGATTTACACTGTAGAAATCGTTAACTGATAAAACGATTTACACTGTAGATGTTTGAAACGTATCTTTAAGGGCAGAAACCTTGTTCATACTACATAAACCTCTAACGTATGAAACGGAATGTGCGCAGACTGGAGAGAGCTGAACACCAGCTTGGAGAAGTGGTACCAAACCCCCAAAAAAATGAAACAAAAAAGGAAAAATTACCCATCCTCTCAGCGGTGCCCAAGTAGGAACCCGAGTACACAGATCTCGCAGCACTCGTATCACTATGACGCACGACTTCAGCCCGTTAGCCCTGGCCTAGAATAAGAATCAAAAGCAGACATACATTCAATAAAAACACCAAAACTGCTCATTCGCAGACATTCATTTTTGCGGTGCTACTTTGTCAAGGGTAAACAGTATTTCGTGTTACCATTTTATAACTTATAACAATAACTGGAGTGTACAAAGGCAACATTACTCTTAACACAAAGCAGCAGCTATGCATCTACTGTTTAAAAAAGGTTCCTTCCAAACGTTTAATTCGCTTAAGTGCTTCTTTAGCAACTGTACCGTTGACAGACGCTAAGTCCAGCACGTCTAACTATCATCCGACGTTAAAGTATTTAAAAAAAAAAAAAAAAAAAAAAAAAAAAAAAAAAGTAGTTAGCCCCTTAATAGTTTACAAATTTTCTACTTAAAGACAAATATAAGAACAAAATGCAAACCTGGAACCACTTGGCGTGTCGCAGTGACGCCAAGGCAGCAAGGCATTTCTGCCTGTCCAGAACGTCCGGGGAGTCGTTGACTGATAGCGTTTCTATTCGTGGATGGAATAAGAAGACAAGGCACAGTTTGACCAAGGGGGTTCTGTCAGGCGGAGAGGGGATGAGGCAGCTTCCTAACGGGCAGCTGAGGCTCCCAAAAGATCCTGATCTAGATCCTGTACCTGGAAGGATGGGTCTGCAGTGCGCTCGCCTAGCGGCCTTGCTTAGAAATTAAAACTGCAGAGAGGGCGGGAAGTTCAATTAACAGGGACGGACTGAAATCTATTCTGCGAGGAGGAGATGGGGCGTGAAACTCGATGGGAGAGGACAGAAATCCTTTGCGACTCGAATGAAGTGGTAGCGTACGAGGCCGGTAATAGGTAACAACGGGAAATTTAAAATAAACCCCCACTCTGTGTTTAGCTTTAGTGGAGAAGTGGGGGGAAAAGCTTTGCGAGGATCAAGGGAACCCCCTCCGCCCATAAGGCTTGACTGCCCTGGCCCCAACCCGTGACAGAGAGCGTCCTGTTGGTCAAAGGTCCAGCGTCCCTAAAATTGACAAACTAGAAGGCTTGATAGACGAGGTCAGATATCAAAACCATAGACAGTCAATAGAGCACAAAGATATTTTCCAGTCTGTGCTGCAGCAAAATTGAAGATATGGTTTGAAAAAGCGCAAAGTTTCTCAAGACCAGGGTTTTAGATAAGGCTAGTGCACAGAGTGAGCGTTTGACTTCCACCAATTCGACAGCGCGATGCCTACGATACAGAACCCATCGTAGTGAAGCAATTCAAGCGCAAAAAAAACCAGTCTGTGAATTCTTATTCCAAAGGGAATTTGAGAGCGAATGGAGAAGCTAACTTTATCCAAAACTCTGCATCACTTTCTGGAATTCTGAACTTTAGCTGATGAAACAGCCAATCGAGGAGACCCAGAGCACCTATCATTCTTGCTGCAACACAAACTGCGTGGAACATCCAATTTCATGTACATGCAAGTCATTTAACAAGAAGCCTTCAGGAATCTTTTTTAAATGTATCTGGTTTATATTTTTATGTCACTGTGCAGGCCACTTACGTGGCTAGGTACAAAACAAGATTAATACAACAAGATGACGTATTAGTGAACTAAAGGCCCAAGTAAAAAAAAATAAAAGAAAAAGGATAAAAAAAAAAAAAAAAAAAAAAAAAAAAAAAAAAAAAGGAGCAAAATCCCATCTGAAAGGTGCTACTCAGTTTCGGAAGCTCAGTCCGAATAAACCATGACCATGATCTCATGAGGCTGGTGTTGTCATACGGAATTTTGAATTTGCACAAAAATAATTGTTGCCGCTTCGGCTGAAACTGAAGAGCACGCTTTAACAGTGAATTAGCAACGGAAATGTACGGGTTTCCAACCGACTGTTGGCTGTTTTCAGTCTTCCATACCTCCAGCTAACTGTTTTTCCATTTCTTCTCTGACTACGGGCGACGTCAAGTGGATGGTCAGTGTCAACGGCGGCTCTTTTGTGTTCTTAATTACAATTGCAGCATCACCAACTGACTGGATTATTTCATATTTGTCTTCGGTAATAGCCTGCAATATAATTTCACTGCTTATCAGAAGCCTTAATTCATTTCTGAGTGATTTGCAGCATTCTTTTCCAGCAAAAACCAAGGTCTATAAACAAAACTTCAGCTAATAAAGGGAAGTTCATTTATCAAGGCAATTCCAGAATAACACTACATGCCTATGAAAATTACTTTTCCAAGACAGAAAAAGGGTACCAAAACAAACGTCATCGGTACCTTTTTAACCATTTAAAACCTATTTCGCTTGTTCTGTCACAAGCATGCAAACATTGAAAGGTTTTACTCACAGCAAGCTGTACTCCGAGATTGTCAGCTACTTTCTCCAGGAGATCTGTGGTGGGTTTATCTTTGCACAAAAGAACTAGCTCAAGATCCAAGTCCCCCTTCAGTAACAGGCCTTTTGCTACCAGCCCTACACGCATCACTCCACGCAGGGTCCTAGTCAACTGCTCTGTGGCCTTCTGATCCCTGCAAATACACAGGCTACAATCACAACGGCTTCAAAACTACCAAGAAGTAACTGCAGCCAGGTGAACACGAACGCTCAACCCAAGCTAAGGGATACAGCTGCAAGGATTAAACACGCCACACGACCCCCGCTGAAGGATTTACTACACCTGCATGGGAAAAGTCGCTTCAGCCCCGGGTTAGTTAATTCCTCTTAATTCCACTGGCAGGGAAAACAACTTTTCCACCTCCAGCGAGCAGATTTTTACTAATCTAAGTAACAAGGTGCTACTACTTCCAACAGTGCCCCTTAGAAGCATGTGTTCGGTGATGTTACTTACCCTCCTTCCTTGTTTTCCTCTTCAGCTGCCGTCTCCATGGACTCTGTTTCTGGCTGCTCCCCACTGACTTTTTCTTGCTCATCGATCCAGTCGGAGACAGCTTTGAGCGCTCGCTCTGTGTGGGACACCATATTCTGAACTGCCTCCAGCTCCTCCTGCGTCGGGTAAACGGCCGAATGTTTGGCCATCACATGGCGGTCGTCGTTCACAAAAATACGCATTGGTCGCTGAAAAGGGATTTTAAAACAATTTTAGAGCGCGCTGAAACGTGGATATTTATCTCCCGAGTCTGAAACCTCCCGATCCTTACCATTTTTGCTTTTGAATGTCTGTCCAAGTGTTCAAAATGTGCTTATTTAGATTCTTCCACCAAAAAGACTGTACCAGTACCACACTTTTCCGTAATCTGAAAGCAACAGAAAACCAGTTAGCAACGCTGGCAGGCTGGTCCATCCCTGCAGCCTGCTTGCTGAGTGTGCGTAGGAACAGAAATAACTGGAATTGATAATTGGAAGCAATAACAGAAATGAGAAGTATGCGAACTTGTTGGTGAAAGCCCCGTTTTCCACTCCTGATGACTTATATTCTTAAGACCTGAACAGTGCCCACGATAACAGTTACACCCAGTGTTGTCACACAGCTGTCACCCCAACTTGCACAGGCTGCCCTCAAAGAGGGTCTGCATCAACTGCTCAGTTTTACCCGCCCAGCAGTTTAACGAGCACCATACGCTCATTTACCATCCACCAGCTCAGCTGTGGAGCAACGGCCAAGCACGCTGCGCACGGCAAACGCTTTGAACCATTCCCTCATACAACCTCCCGCAGAAGCAGAGACATCCCAGGAGCCTGAGCTGCACCCAACTGCTCGATTTTCCCTCCTACTGCTCGTTCGTGGCCGTAAGTATATTATTTTGGCTCCTTACTCCCAAGAGGTTTTCCCATTGAAACTGGATTTTTCCAAAAGCTCCTGCTCATATTTCTAAAACAAAGCGCAGTGAAGGTAAAGCACTCCCCAATACATGCCGGAGCAGCCTGCTGGGAAAATTAACAGTCTACACGCTAATATAATTCCACAAAGTAAGGAACCAGGCTGCCATTGCCCGGTTGCCAAGCGAGGCAATAGCTTTCATTCATGCTACTCAGAAGCAACTATTTGTAAAGATCTCTTTGCCACATACCACATTTTACCCCAAAATTCATTTTACGGCCCCAAAGTAAACAAGCCTGCTCTGAATTAGGATCAATACGAGACAAGTTCAGTAGCTCCATCGAGTCTCTTCACTTACTTTATCGGGCAGAAATAGTATAAACCTACACCAGCATATCTGCTCTTGAAGCAACTGCTCGCAACTCCTAAAATTCAACAGACTAAGCCAAAATTGCAACAGCTTGTTTCCAACCAAGAAGCCATTTTTGAAGGGAACTAACCCACCCCGATAGCCCGAGCCCCAGCTGAGGCTGTGAACTTCTTTTGTTAAAATTCAACCACTTTGTTGCTCAGTTTTAGCCAAGGGGCCTTCGAGCAGAGAAACATTTGCATCCTGCAGGACTGGCTTATGCTTTGTGGGAGAAGACAGCTTCCCAAGATCGCCTTCAGATGCGAGCAGGCTTCTGGCAAGAACTTCAAAATGCCATCCTGCACCCACCGGGATTGACTCTTTGGCATCAGTATCATCATTTCCTGTGTGACTAGCATAAGAATCAGCAGTTGCTTGATTCACGGTCATTAATTTGACCCAACATCTTTAATAAAACTCTCCATTTACCTCTAACTGAAACCGCGCAGGGCAATCCCAGTCCTGCAAACACCCGATGTTCCGTGGTAACTCCAAGAATTGTGAAGTGCCATTTAAAAGCCTTAGCACAAGCAAGGCAAAGGAAGAACCTCAGCACCTGAAGATGCTGGAGATGAAGGTCATCGTCATCTGCATCCACCAGCTGTTTCACTTCATTTTACAACCAAGTACACATCAAAACTGCCTGGTAACTAACGCTTTCGGAAACACTGCTGGAGAAACTCGTCAATCACGCCTCAATGATTCCAGAGCTCACAACCAAATCCTGCTTCTCTGGAAGTCCTTCCGTTTTGAATGAGTTTCACTCAAAATGAAACCAGACTGAAGCTTGCTTTTGCTTTTTTCCACTGGAACCTGCCTCGAGTCAGCCCCTTCCCAGCCTCGCCGGTCATCGCTATGAACAGCTCGCAAACCCAACGCTTTACTTTTTACACTTTACAGATGACACAAACTGCAAGTAAGCCAGACCGATCTTAAGTATGAAGTGTCCAAGATACTGCAATAGTATAAAGTGTCCAAGATACTGGAATAATAATAGAACAAATAACTAACTGCCCAAATACTTAGTGCTTTACTAGAGTAATGCCATTACAACTCTATAAAGTAACATGAAGGGCCTGGGCAGAAATCAGGACTCTGCTGCGCTACTAGTTTTACAAACAGAGCTGGGGCTCATGACCTGAAGAATTTTTTAGAATAAAATCAGGAAAGCACATTTCCTCCAGCCGCCGCTGCTGTACGGACTATTCCATGGCACAGAAATACCTCCGATTCCAATCCTGCAAATATTTATGCACAGGACAACTTTGGTAGTGTTAGAAATCCAGATCTAACTGTAATTAAACCCAGATGTTAGTGCCCGCTGAGCGGGGAGAATTATTCCCAAGCTACCTGCAAGAACCCACAAGGCATCTTCTCATGTTTGGGGGTGCCAGCCTCTCAATCCACTCCTACTTTGGACTGGACCCCGAAGAACTCGTACACTCTGTACGCAGTTATTTTTCTTAAAGCTCCCTTAATTTCCTCCAAGCAAGGTAAGAAATAAGTTGAAATCCAAGCTAGTGAGGCAGCTGTTTCTACAGTCACAAAATACTACAACAGCCTCAGAAACGAGAGTCCCGTTTCCTGCGATTTCTAAAGACGGACGTTAGCACTCCTGAAATCACTGAGGTTCCTTTCAAGCGAGAACCCAGGAGCTGATGCAGCAGCATCACAGGATTCATGCCTCTTGGGGAAAAGAACCACAGAACAAGTTAAAAACACGAACGCGCTCAATAACACCCAACTCCTGACATTGCTCTTGAGGCCGATCATCACTAAAATTTGAGAAAAAGGAGAAACTTTGAAATTCCACCCTTGTTTTAAGCCTCACCTGCTCTGCTCTCCCCCTCCTACCATTTCCACTACAGCTTGATTTCACCAACAAACTTTCCACTCAATTTGAGTCTTCTGACGGAAGGAGCAGACTCTCCAAAACATTTGCTGGGGTGGGGGCGGATGAGAAAATGATAAAGAGAATGCAAAAGGTTGAAAACTCGGCCCTAGATCAGGGGAAAGCTTAACGCACATGAAGAAGCACATTTCGTTTTAGAAACCTTCTATGTTTTAAGAAAGAATTAGTCATTTTTAGCCTATCGTACCTGAAGAGGATGACTGAAGGAGCGCAAAGCCTTAATGCCTGGCTTTTGTTAGCGTGGGGATGGCTGCCCTGGCAAGCAAAGCTCTTCCAGGTCTAAGGACACCAACAGCATCTATTCCCCATCACAAGGCTACCTGGCTGACCGAGGTGACGGCAAACAAAAGCTGTCGGCTCTTGCAAAGCAGCAGCAACAGGGAGAAAGGATTTTTTTAAAAATTTTTTTCTGAACCGTCCAGCTACAAATAACGGGATCGATGAGAACAAGGGGAATTGCAAGGAAACGATGGGAGAACCCGGATAAAAACCCTGGAGAGTGAAGTTTAGGAGAGGAAAGCGCAGTCCTGTCCCTGAGGGGAGGAGGTAGGGATTTAAATCACACCAAAGGGGATGTTTCCACCTCACCTGTGCCCCCCACCCCCCCCCCCCCCACGCACACCCACCCGAGACAGCGGGGAGAAGCCTGCAGGCCCGGGGGGGGGGGGGGGGGGGGCAGGAAGGGTCGTGTGTGTGTGTGTCCCCCGGACCGACCTTTCTCTCCTCCCCGCTCCCACACGGGCAGCACCGCCCGGCCCCACGCGGGAACCGACGGCCACGGGGGGGGTGGTTAGCGGAGGCGGGGGGGGGGGGGGGTGAAGGGGCAGGCGGGCCGCTGCCGCCATTTGCAAACGCGGCGAGAACAAAGCGGCGGCGGCGGGAAATGGGGGTAGTGGGGGGGGGGGGAAGAGAGCACGGCGCGACCCCCCCCCCCCCCCCCAAAACCGGGTGCGATCCCACCCCCCCCCACCCCAGCGCGAGGGGCGGCTACGGGGGGGACCTGAGGGACACATACACACACACGCATAGCGCAGACCCCCCCCCTCCAATTCCTGAGCCACCCCCCCCCCCCCCCAACCCTCCCCTCACTCACCCCCGGCCCAACGGCCGCCCGCCGCCATTTTGTCTCCACAGCACAATGGGCCGAGCGGGAGGGAGGGAGGGAGGGAGGGGAAGGAGGGAGGGGAAGGGGGCCGGGTCACCGCCGGCGCGGCCCGCGCCTCGCCGCCACCCCCCCCCCAACCCCCCCCCCTTACCCCCCTCCTCCGCTTCTTTGCCCCCCCCCCTCCCCTCACGCCCCCCCCCCCCCCCCCCAGAGGCCTACCCGCCCTCCTCCGCGGTCCGTCCCCCCGGGGTTGGGAAAGGCAACGCGGTTCCTACCGGCGGCGAAAGGGGTGTGTGTGTGTGTGTGTGTAAGGGGGGGGGGGGGCGGGTGGGAGGCCTCCTGCTCCTCCCTCAGCGGCGGCGGCGGCGGGGGCCCGGGCCTGGGGCCTGGGGCCTGGCCGCGGTGCGGGGCGCGGTGCGGGGGTGCGCGGATGCGGCGGGGCGCGAGACTGCAGCGCGGGGGGCGGAGCCGCCGCCGGCGGGGGGCGCGCGGCGGTGCGCGAGGAGGGGAAAGGGAGAAGGGGAGGGGAGGGGGGGGGGGGCGGAGGAGGGGGTTGGGGGGGGGGGGCGCGTGTGAGTGTGTGTGTGTGCGTGTGTGAGAGTGTGTGTGTGTGAGTGCGTGTGCGTGGGGTTGGCGGAGGGGCGGGAATAGGGAGTCACGTGGAGCGCGGTGGTGGGAGCCAATGGGTGAGGCCGGCGGGAGGGTGACGTAGGTGGGAGGCCCTTTGGTGGGAGGGGGTGGTGCTGCGCAGGCGCGGGGAGAGGCTGGGGGGGGTGGGGGGAGCGGGGTCGGACCGGGAGCGGTGGCCTGAGGGGACCGGTCTGAGGGGACTGGTGGGCTGAGGGAACCAGTGGCTTGAGGGGATCAGTGGCCCGTGGGGACCAGCCTGAGGGGGCCAGTGGCCTGAGGGAACCAGTCTGAGGGGGCTGGTGGGCTGAGGGGACCACAAGCCTGAAGGGACCAGCCTGAAGGGACCAGCAGCCTGAGGGGACCAGTCCGAGGGAGCTGGTGGCCTGAGGGGACCAGTCTGAGGGGGCTGGTGGGCTGAGGGGACCACAAGCCTGAAGGGACCAGCCTGAAGGGACCAGCAGCCTGAGGGGACCAGTCCGAGGGAGCTGGTGGCCTGAGGGGACCAGTCTGAGGGGGCTGGTGGGCTGAGGGGACCACAAGCCTGAAGGGACCAGCCTGAAGGGACCAGCAGCCTGAGGGGACCAGTCTGAGGGAGCTGGTGGCCTGAGGGGACCACAAGCCTGAAGGGACCAGCCTGAGGAGACCACAGCCCTGAGGGGACCAGCAGCCTGAGGGGACCAGCAGCCTGAGGGGGCTGGTGGCCTGAGGGGACCGGTCTGAGGGGGCTGGTGGGCTGAGGGGACCAGTGGCCTGAAGGGACCAGCAGCCTGAGGGGACCAGTCTGAGGGAGCTGGTGGCCTGAGGGGACCACAAGCCTTAAGGGACCAGCCTGAGGGGACCACAGCCCTGAGGGGACCAGCAGCCTGAGGGGACCAATGGCCTGTGGGGACCACCCTGAGGGGACCAGTGGCCTGTAGGGGCTGGTGGCCTGTGGGGACCACCCTGAAGGCACCAGTGACTTGTGGGGGCCGGTGGGCTGAGGGGAGCAGCAGCCTGAGGGGACTAGTGGCCTGAGGAGAATGTGGGGCACAAAGGATCCTGGGGTGCAGGAGAGGGCAGCCCCTGAGGGGCTGAGCGCAGGGGTGCCCACCCTTGGGGCCCTGAGGCCTCGCAGGGGCAGTGGGCCAGCTGCCTGCCGTGGAGGTGAGCCCTTCGGGATGGGGAAGGGCTGCCGCCTGGGTTTGTGCCGACATCCACCGACATCCCGGCCCCGGGGGCCCTGAAGCTTGGGGCAACCAAGAGCAGGGTTTGGCCGAGAGCTTGCTGTCCGACATAGAAAGACAGGAGTCGCCGCGATACGGGGTTGATCTATAGCAGGGCACGAGTCCTATAGGCGCAGGGGACATCGATGGGTGTCTGTCACCTTCCATGGAGCAGCTGCCTGCGATGTGTTGGTGTGGCGGCAGAGGGTGCCACCCAGCCACGGCCACAACTCGTTAGAGCGGTAATGGTCATGGCAGCTGGAGGGACGGGGAAGAGATGAACAACCTCGTCCTGTACTAACTAACCCGGCATCAAGCTCCCAGAGCTTTGGGGTGCAGGATGAGGCCCCGTGGTCTCGGGGGCAAGTTCCTTCTCCCACCGTAACATAGAAGGGGAACGATCTCAAAGACGTCTTCTGCTTTTGTTGAACTCAAGAATGAACTTAAATGATCGTAAGTGTCCAAATGAACGCTCGCTCCTTAAAAAAAAGACTGTTAAACCTCTGCTGGAGATGGCCGTCTTCTGTGGGTCAAGGATTATTTGACAATACCTCGTACTTAGTCAAAAAACCCAAGGCAGCGAAGCCCCAAACTCTGAAAATAGGAAGCGGAGCGGTAAGGTGTGCACTGAAGCAAGCTGTAACGGCCTGGTTTTGGGGCGAAAGCCAGCTGTATCAGTCACACGCGCAGTCACGCTCTGCTCTTTCTCCAGCTGTTCTGCGCTGCCGGGCAGAAAAATGTTGCGGAGATGAGCAGAAGCCACAACGAAGAGGAACTAACGAGCGCGGTTGGACCAGCAGCACCCTGGAGGTTCCCTCCACCCCCAACACCTCTCCAAAGGGCTGCAGAGAATTTGGTAAAGGCTTTGCTGTGATGTCAGAGCCCCGTGAGGTCAGAAGGAAGCGCATGGCGGAAACGAGGTCCAAACAGGCACTTTTATTTGTGGTTGCAACGCTGACATCAATGGAACTGTCACACACAACATCAGGAACGCGCATGGATGCTCCTGCCGGAGGTGCATCCTTGCATAGGAGCCCCGGTGCATAGTAGCGGTAGTTAATGCCTCAGAAATACATTAAAAAAGAAGGAATTTGTTTTGCAGAACATCAGCCCTGCAGTTATTAGCTTTTTTTTTTTTTTTTTTTTTTTTTTTTTAGTTGCCCTGGCCCGATTCAGGGAACAGATTTGGAGCATGCGCAGTTTATAAGGACAAAACTTGCATTTCAGTACTGAAAAGGGCGCGATTATTCCCAAAGACAGACAAATTAATGCCTTTAAATACACAGCTTTACGCGGGAGACGTGCTCCAAGTGCACAGATCAGTCCACGCTTGCAGAAACAAATAACCCAAGTCACGGAGTGAAGCCTTTCTGGACACTAAAATCCTGCCGGACAGCTGCCCTTGCCCGAGTGGCTCTGATTTTTTCCAAAAAACCCCTCATGTACTGGAAGATCTGCCTCTCTACTTTCCAAAGCTCTCGGCGAGCACAGCGCATGTAGTTTTCAGCTTTGAAAAGCTGGCTGCTGCTTCAGCTTATTGGAAATGGGAATCCCTAATTCCGCTCCTCAAATACCGAGTTTACAGAATGCAGCAGAGCCAGCCCCACAGCCCAAAGAACACATTTTGCTAAATTTATTCTCTATTTCAACATTTGTATTTCCAGACCTAAAAATCTCTACTGTATATTGCCTGTTTATGCAAATAAATCGAGTTACTGATGGTCCTCTGCTACTTCAGACAGCGTTTCCGCAACCAAGGTGTCTTGATACAAAAAGAGAACAGCTAAAGTCGAGGAGCGAGAGTAAACTTAACCCTCTACACGAAAATTTCAAACAGGAAATAAAACAAACCACCTCAAAACATACACAAGGATGAGAGAGGAAAAACTGAAAATAATTCAGGACCAGCATCAGGCTGCAGAAAATATTTTCTCATAGGTGTTCATATAGCTGTAAACTGAATATATTCCCGTAATTATTCCCTTAGTTATTCCCCCTGTCCCAAACTGAGAGGATTCTCCTCTTTTTAGCTTTACCTCTACCTTTTTCTTTTTAGCTTTACCTTCGCCTTTTTAAGCTTTACCTTTGCCTTTTCTTTTTAGCTCTCCCCCCGCGCATTGGATCAGCTACATCGTGATGTGAGGAAAAAGGCGCTTTAGAGAAACGATGGCGTTTGATTCCAGCAGGCGTAGATCTACACCTGCGATCGGCTTAGGGAGACGTCAGCGGTGCTGCACCGTCCCGGGCCAGGGCAGTTACATCTCAGTGTGCTGCCAGGTAGATATTTCAAAATCTTTCACAAAAATAGTACTGGAAGAGATCAAAATAATGGCTACAGAACTGAAACAACTAGTAAAAGCAAAATATACAAAACCCCCAAACCATTTAATAATTCAGATAGAAAACACTCCTTGTATCTTACAAAAATACTACCCAGATCTAAAGATTACTAAGAAATATGTATAAAAGAAGCAAAATATATCCTTCAACACAAATTAAACGTGGCTAAGCAAACGTTTGCATTTTTTAAGGCAGAGAGGTGCCTGTGACCCCACAAGCCTCCTGCTGTTGCTGTGTCATCGTCCGTCCCCCCCCCCCCCCCCGTGCTTTGGGAGCTGTTAAATTGTCCACCAAAGCCTGAGTGTGTTTATTTTTAAACAAATTAAACCACAAAAAGGTACAATTTGTGGTGGTGACTATACCCGGCTGAGCCTCCTGTTGCTCAAAGGACACTTCAGCAGCTGCGCGTATCAGAGGAGGTGTTTTAATTTTGTTAAGATTTAAGTTTAATATTTGTGGTTTAGTGACATTTAACCCCCTTCAATCTATTTCTCAAAAACCTTCCCTTTTTTCTCCTGACAGGAGCTGCCAAAGGTCTGGACCTTCCCGTTAGAAACAGCAGTCAGCTACGAGTCCAAATGCCGCCATGGCATCTAAAGGACATAAGGCAACCTGTTGTTTGTCATTTGGTTTGCTTAAAATTACCTAATGTTAAGCTAAAAAAAAAAAAATATATATATATATGTATATATACATTACTCCTTCACCATGCCCGCAGGTGGGGTCTTCCTAAATTTGTCACACAGGCAAAGCATTTTGTTCAACAGTTAGGGAAGGCTTTGCTGTAAATTTTTTTTTTTTAAATATATAATGCGGGATTTTGGGGGGAGGAATCAGTAGAAGCCGTCAGTCCTAGAAAGATGCAATAACTGTACAGAGCGTCCATCCGTCCATCCCAGGTTGTATCCAAACACAAACCCCTGGTTCAGTGGGATACCCAGCACGGCGCCCTAACGCCCAAATCCTGCTCGTTAACCCCTCATTTCCCTCCACCTTCACCCTTCACAGGTGGCTACAAGAACACAAATTGGCATATTCCTAAGAGAATTAATTGACTAAACATGCCCAGCACAACCCCAAAGCGGGGCCCTAAGGCGTCTCCAAAGGGTGGCGACAGAAGCAAGGTGATTTCAGCATGTTTCAGCTCTCTGGGTAGGAATCAACTACTGCAATTAAATATCTGGGGGGGCGTGCAAATAAAAACCAAGTCGAGGAGCTGCTTAAAGCCATCAGCTTGTTCGCTGGTCACCGCAGCGCCTGGATTTACCCAGGCGCTAAGGGACAGCCAAACATAGCTGACCTGAAGGTAACATAATCTTTTTTTTACCGGTATAAAATAAAATTACTAAATCCAATTAAACTCGCTTTGGTGTCGGTCGACACCCTGGAAGACGGAACTTTGCCCTGTGTCAGGGACGCTTCTGTGCTGCTTTTATCGGCACCTGTGCTGGCAGGATTCAGCCGGGAACTCCCCAGCTCAGTATTTGAGCTGGCTGGGGACCAACGGGATGTTAGCTGTGATGAGTTCTGCAGAAGCAGACACGCTAGAGCGGTCTTCGTTTAGCAGCCCCGACGATTTAAGGTTGAATCATTAACAATAACCCATTCCTCTCTTTAACGAACTCCTCTTCTGCTGCTTGCCCACCGCAGGGGTAAAGGAGATGGTGGTTCAAGGTTCATTAACAAGATTTCCAAGTGGGACAAACGATGCTCAGCGCTGGCCGTTATCCTGCAGCTCTGCTCCCGAAGTGGGAACATGAAGAAGAAGCACGGAAAGGACGAGGGCAAGCTCTAGGCGTCAGGCTGACCTTTGTTCGTCTTCTTCAGGAGCTTTTTCAGGTCGGGTGACATAAAATAAGGCTTTTCGGCCGAACCGTCGTTACGCTCCAGGTCTTCCACTGCAAAGAGAAACCCCCCCCAGCCCCGCACAGCAGTGCCGGGGGGACAGACACACAGGTTGGTGTGGCAGGAGTCACAGCAGATGCAGCAAGGAGCCTAAAGGCAGAGAGATGCCAGAGGAGCAGCCATCCTGCTCGTCTAATAATCATCTTTGATAGAAATAAAAGTCTTTTGGCTCATCATGGGCAGGGGGTATTTTGTCCCTGTGTCACAGCTAAATACCCCCAGCTGTACAAACCACCACAGCAGCACCTCTCCCATTTTACGGGGAGCATCACGCTCCAGAAACAGGCCGCTATTATTTAGAAAAAAGCAGAGGTTTGGGTGGGGTTTTTTTTTCAGGGGGGCAGTGGGAAAATTTAACAGTGCCATAGGAAAAGAGGTCTCCTCGGCACGCCACTCGAGCTCTGCCGGCCTGGAGTGTGGTTCCCCTCCTCTACAGAGCCGGGCAGCACGGCTCTCCCTGCTCTTTGTGCAGCCGAAATGGCTCATGACGCGAGCGCAAAGCAATTTCGCTCGGTATTCGCTTGGCACTGCTCGCCGGGTGCGCAACGCCCTTGTCAACACGCCATGCATACATAATCATTAGGTGTATTCCCAGCACCGAACACGCTGCTCGGCCTCTCACTGTTCAAAGCAAAGCAGCTGCGCCAGCAAGAAGTGGTAGGAAAATCACAGCCACCAAAAAAACCCCACCAAAACCAAACAAACCCACAAAGCACCAGCTTCAGAGTCGACTGAAAGCGCCTTGGGATATTTTGAGAGGGATTTCAGTGTTTCTCTGTAATGAAAATACAAGCGTTAACACTACAGCTTTGTCCTAAGAGGGCACGACTCAAAAGACGGGCCTCTCTGTCTGCATGAGGATTTGTAATAGGAGATCTGGCCACAACTACCCAGGCTGTGTGCCGCCAGAATGGCATTTTTTAAAATCTTGATTGTTTCTGGACTATCAAGAGGAGAAAACAAGGTGAGGATCCAGCCTGTGTTTGGCTGCCATTTCTTTAGGGGCTGTAACCCTCACCAGCTGCCTCCCAATCAAACTTATGATTTTTTGGGGTCTGATTTCTCTAGCTGTAGAGATGCCACAATACGTTCCCGGTGTAACACCCACCAGTGCAACGCACTATCTCCCCACAGCCTTCCAGCCCGTCAGAGATGCTCACACTGCTCCTCCAGACATCGCCTTCCCTTGACGGTCCCTCGGCAATTCAGAGTTGCCGGAGCCGGCTTGGGAACTCGCCTTCCACGCAGGCTCCATCTTCCTTCCCACAACCACCCCAGCCTGCAGGTCTGTATGCCCTTGGCAAGCGTCTCCACCTACACTCTGCGTTAGCGTGGAAAGTCTTTGCAGCCCCCCAGCTCCTCCGCCCTGTAGGAGCCCAGACCAGGCAGAAGCCAAACCATCAACTCAACCACCTCAGGGTGGGGAAAAAGCAGAGCCCATCAGGCAGCTCCCAGGATGAGCCACCACCTCCCTGCAGCCATTAAACCTCTGTGCAACCAGCAAGAGAAACCATTTTAAATGCGGGATGCTGCGAGTAAAAGCCCTCTGAGTTTTAACAGCTTGGAACCAGCGACGGCTCTTTTCGGCTTCCCTAAACCGACGGCGCGAGGAAACGGAGTTTTTGGCTGTGAAAAGGGCAAGCTCTGTTTTATGAGGAAGGCCCGGCTGATGCAACAGACTTAAAAGCAAAAGATCTGCAATCTCACAAAGAAGTCTTTTTAAGTGCGCCAACCTGGTTTTTGCATAGAAAGAGTGGGCGAGGAAAGAGGCTCGTTGCTCTTTGCTGGGGGCAGAACAAAGAGGAAAGCACAGAGACCAGTTTTCAGGCTGTTGAACCCACTCAGCCCGTCCTACAAACCACCGTCCTGCAACACGAGGTACCTCCTGCGAGCAGAGGGGCTCTCCCATCCTTTTCACAGCTGGCGGTTAGGAACAAAGATCTCCGCTTCAATGCGAAACACAACTATATATTGGCACCCGTGCACGTCCAGCCGGTTCCCAGCCACTCGCTGGAGCAGAGCGCTCCTCGCCAGGTGCTACCGGGACACATGGGACCCCAGATTAACTCTAGGTGACACTCTAGGTTCGTTCTCTCGATACAAGAATATTCATTATTGGGCAGGAAGGTAGATTTGATACAGCATCGGGCACTGAGGAATCGGCACCCCCCTCTACCCTCAAGGCTTTGAAGGACATCCAGGGGAAAGATTTGCACCGTGGCTGCCACCCGCAGGCTTAGGAGAATGCTGCTTGGGTTGGGGGGCCAAGAGCATCCTGCAGCCCCCCCAGGCATGCAGCCTTCCTCCCGGGGCCAGCCCCTAGCCTTGGCTATCGGCGCTTTTGGAAGGCTCTAGGTTCCCCTTCAGCAGGATCTCACTCAGCTCGGGGGACATGTAGTAAGGCCGCTCGGGAGATCCATCGTTCCTCTCCAGATCTTCACCTTTTCGCAACCCCAGGAAGAAGCGGCCGTGATGGGGAAGAGTGAAAAATAGCAGAAGAGCCAGGGAGAGGCAGGGCAGAGATGAAGGATGGAGAACATGTAAAGACAGACACAAGGGCGAGAGGGGAAGGAAAAAAAAAAAGAAAAAAAGAGGGGAAAAAAAAAAAGGAAAATTGAAATTAGTTGCAGTTAGGTTCCACCAAGACCAAAGCACCAAAACAGAAAGACCAAGAGAGACCGCAGGAGACCCAAGGACAGGCTCTGGGTTTCCATTGCTAGCAGGCAGGGGGGAAGCAGATGCTGGTAAGAACGCAGGTAGGAGTCGGTAAAGGAAAAAGTGGGAGAAAAACCACACAGAGAGGCCACGGGAATTTGGAGCAAACCCCAAATCTGGACAACTCTGCGTTCAGCCCCAAAGGGAGGGAGGTTTTACTACCACGAACTCCTGCCCAGCGGAAGATGGACACTCCGAGCCAGACACTTACAGAAGCAGAGGAAGAGGGTATCCACGCACATGCCGTACACGCTGAAGAACCCGTGGGCAATGAGGTAGGAGCCCACGATCACCGTCTGAAAGAGAAATTGTGTGGTCACGCCACGACCTGGCATCTTGCAAAGACCACAAAACCCCGATCCCTCATCCGGGAGGAGGAAACCTGCTGAATCCCCTGAATTCCCCAGGGAAAGGAGGAGAAGCAAACAGGGCAGGACTGTTCAGACCAGCCCGCTTCAGGACAAAAGGCCTCAGCAACGACAGTGGATGGAGGCCAATCTGGGCAGCACGGGAAGGGCGAGACGCCTCTTCGTGGCTGGCCGAAACAAAGGGCTTATTTCGACGGGGACAGAGAAAACACCTTCAACAAAGAAGGTCCTTCAGAAGCAGTGAGCGGAGGGGTGTTTTTAAGGCATTTGTGTTAAGAATCTCTTTCCATCGCTTCTAAATTCCCCAAAAGACGAGAAAGGGGCTCACCAGAATAGGGACCCAGTAGTAATTCAGGGGCGGCGCTGTGTCTTGGACAAGCTTTATCCGCTGGGTGAAGAAAAAGAAGGCAAGGATTCCTGGAAAAGCGAACGATGAAAATCGCTGTGGGATGCCAGGCAGAAGAAAGACAGCAAACAGGTGGTGGGAAGGAGATGTAAAACAGGAGGAAAAGGAATGGTCTCACAGGAGAGGTGAAGAGAGCGGAGGTTTCAGGAAGGCGTAACTGGCTATGAAAGCCTACAGCAGCCGTACAGCCTGAGGAGAAACTTCCACTCCCCAGCACTTACCGACGCTTCCCACGATGAGCAGTTTACCGAGGAAGAACAGGAAATCCGTGACTTTATCTAAAACGGCCACCCTGGAAACAAGAGAGAGATGAGCATCCGCTCCCCACCCCAAATTCAGAAGGAAGCATGGGAGGAGGCGGCCAACGTGCACACCCGTTGCAAACATGGCATAAACCGCCGTGAAAGCCTGAAAACAAGGCAGGCAGATCAGGGTTGATCTTTGGCAGCGAGAAGGACTTGGAAATAACCAAGTCTGCTGTCCAGAGCAGAGCCCTCGCACCCACCAGGATCTCACCTAATGATGTTCCTCATCAGCAGGAAGAATGCGTTCCTGGCGGAGGTGCAGAAATTGGTGCCATAGACGGCGATCTAGGGTGGGTCCCGGAAAAAAGAGGCAGAGAAGAGAGAAATGGAGCCGCACTGAATTCACCACCAAGAAGAGGGCGCAATTAATCCCATCTTTGAGTAAAACTCGGACAAATCCCACCGTGAAGTGCGTTTTTCATCCACTGACGGGTCAGGCATCGTGGACACCGAGAGCTAAATCCCCACACCCCGGTGTCTCTGAGAAGGTCCCTCCCAAAGTCAAAGCAACACGGCTGAAGTCAAGGCTTTCCAGTGAAACAGCTGGGAAATGCTGAAAAGCCTCATTTTCCCATGATGTTGGGAGACACGGTTCTCAACAGCCACCGAAAGAAATCGCCAAGAGTCCTGAGACGACCCCACTGTAGTCATGACCTTTTGGGCGTTAATGTTAGGAGACTCTTACCATGATGTACGCGTTTCTATTGAGGAATTTGATGAATTTTTCCAGGCACCAGAAGCAGCACTTCAGGCAGCTCAGGAGGAACTTGGCAAACTTATTATCTGCAGCTGGAGAAATGCCACAGGAGAGCATTTCAGCTCAGTGAGCAGCCAAACCGAGAGATGCCTTTCCTTACAGAAGCAACTTCTAGGTCCCAACGAGACATCCCACTACCCTGCCACAGGCTCCCCCCACCTCTACGCCCTCTTTTCAGCATCCCTGGGAGGCCAACACTGCTGCAGACAGCAGGATGAGCCTCGCGTGCTCTTCCCACGCTTCTGCTCGCTGTTTATATTTCACGATCAATAGAGTCACATGGCCAGACGCAGACTTCCCTGGAACCCATACAGACACCCAGGACTGGTTGACTTAGTGCAGCACCACGGCACATCCCTCGCCTCCTACCCTGTGAAACGTCTCTTGGGGAAAGAGAGATGGCTACGGGATCCGAAAAGGAAAATCTTGATTCTCTACCGAAATACTGAAATTATTCCCCTGAATGTTAGTCACGAGCCCTGGCACCAAGGAAAGCAGAAGCAGCCAACCTCATTCATCTACTCATTTGCCATTCCAGCTTTGGTACCTTTTAATCTGTGGTCCAGATACTCCAGTGTGACCCTGATGACTTGGACGATGGCGAGGATCAGAGAGCCAAAGGCAAGCGAGCCGGTGTGGTACCTGGGAAAGATTGCTCCAGTTAGAAGGGGACAACCTCAAGAAGCTCTCAAGTCCTCCTCAAGAGGGACATACCGGAGCGCGCGGCCAAAGGCGGAGAAGAGGGGGAAGGCGGGCATGTCGTCGGGTTTCTTGAAGGCCCAGTAGTACGACGCGAAGGCCCCTGCCAGCGTCACCTGGCCCAGCGCAATCACGAAGTTGGCGAGCCAGAAGAACATGAAGACGTTGAAGAACTGAAGGACGATGAGATACTTGTGGTACGCTGTCTCGCCCCCGTAGAATGCAAAGAGGCACTGGGCGTCAGGGCACAGCTTGGTGACATTGCTCGTGTTGAAGGTCTAGAGAGGACAGCAGATGCTCATGCACTGCAGTGGCCAGAGACGTGCCACAGGGCGGACCGATGGCATCTTTTGGTCAACCCAAAGCAATCTCGACTTTCAGAAGGCATTATCCTGCTTAATTTTTCAGTAGTGTTTGCTCAGACTGAAAAGTCAGCTTTGCGCACACAACAGCTTGAAGAAAAATAATGACATGACGTAAATGAGTTCAGAAAGGCAGAATTTCACTTGGGAGAACTTGCAGGCTCGAATAGCCACCAGAATATTTTTCACGTAATAAACAATCTTATCTCTGACAGATTAAGCATAGCATTTGTATGAGTTTCCCAACGCCCTCACCTCCGGCTTGCAGGTCTGCCCGGAAAACTGGCACGCAGACTCGTTAAAAACCTTATAGATCGCCTCGTTGGAGGTGGAGAGGAAACTGCAGAGCAATGGTTAAGGAGAGATCCGAATCCTAACTCAGTTTTGCTCTCACCAGCCTCCTGCAATTGCTTTTCTACGCTAGGTTTTATTTTAAGTTAAACTTAGAGACTTAAGCTGGCAGTTTTGCAAATGGATGTGTCACTAATCCTGTGAGATGTTCAGCGGCCTGGAAGACCTTTGATATCTGAGCAGCTTCCTTCCTGGGGAGCAGAGGCGCAGGGAAGAGGAAGAGGAGGAGGAAAGGATACACGGCGGTGCTGGCCCAGTAGGCGATGCAGAGACACAGCAGGAAGAAGGTGCACAACGGGAACAGCAGCGACATCATGATGTGACCAACAGCTCTGCCAAGAAGATGGTTAAGACCCAGTTAAAATCCTCGTGGCAATGGGAGGACCTCAGTGGCTGGAGCCCAGCTGTCCCCGAGTCCTCCCACCACGACAGGTGACAATGGCCGCCTCTGCCTGGGGACAGGGGACACCCAGACCTGCTTGCCTCCTTGATAAGCGCGATGGCAATGAGGATCCTCTTGCGGAGGAAGATGAGCAGCAGTATGATCACCACCTCCACGATACACAGGATGATCACTGGGAGGAGAAAGGGAGCCCCAGGTAGCGCAAGGGCACGGACGGTGCCCTCTGGCCACCTTTGCCTTGCCAAGCAAATCCGTCACGGCACCGAACACTCCTCAGGGGACATCCAGCACCCCAATTCACGTGGAAAAAGCAGCACCCACCCCGTGGCCGGTCATCCCAGCCATAAGCTCAGGCCCATAGCAGAGATGGCATCAAGAAAAGCCACCTTCCTTAGCCCAGCTCTTTGCAAAGGGCCACGAAGAGACTGAGAAGACCCCAAATCTCCGTGCTCACCCCTTCCCAAGCCCTGTTCCTCAAAGGGACCGAGGCTGGGGCACATCCACCATGTCCCGTCCTGCATCCAGAGGAGGACGGAGACTTACTGAATGCCAGCCACGTCTGCCGCAGGTGGAGGTAGACGCGTAGGTCTGTCTGAAATCCCAGGTCCTTCAGGGAGACATCAGAACCCGCTTCCCCTTTTAGCTTTGCATATTCCATGTAACAGTGGAAGATTCCTGTGGTGAAAAGCAGAAAATTGTCATATTTACACTGAAAAGCAGAGAGTGAGATGCCGGCAGGCTCTGCTCAACCCCACCGATACCTATGTTCAGATAGAAGACACCTGGAAGGATGCTGTGTATGAACTTTCTTCGTGCAAAGCCCACTTAAAATAGGGAAAGGAAAATGGGGAAAGCCAGGGAGAAGGTCCCGATCACTCGCTCACCGTAGCCCAGCACCAGGATCACCATCACAATCATCACCCAGACCATGATCCCGGCCAGGAAGCGGAGCAGGACAATGAAGATGAAGCTGGCCACCATTGCAATCACGAGGCCTCTGCAGGAGGAAGGCAGCAATGCGTCAAAAAAACAGGCGATGCCACCCCCTCCCCACCGCTTTCCTCCATCAGTCAGCTTGTCCTCTCTCCTTTCTCAAGCTTTAATGATGGGGCAGCCTTAAAAATGGGAATCGTTGATGGCGGAGGGGACGGAGCGTGAGCAGGATCCCAGTAAAGTTGCTCCAAAACACCCTCTGGCATCTCTTGTTTTGTCTGAATGGAAATTATGCAAAGGCCAGGGGAAAAAAAAAAAAAAAAAAAAAAAATTGGTAATTCATGAGCTTTGCCTCATGCTTGAGCGTGGCACCAAGCCCACGGCCGGCATGGCAGAGCATCGGCCCTTGCAGGCTCCGGTCCAGCTGCCCACAGGAAGGGATGGCCGTAACGCATAGCCCGGCCCCTGCTCACATTATTATCCAGTACCAGGAAACCGTGTAATCTTCAAAGATCTTCATAGCCAGTTGTCTGGTTTCCAGGACCACGTTTGCTTTTCTGAAACACAAAAATAAAACACGAATGAAGTGGAAGCTGGGGGAAAGAAGCAGAGGAGCATCAGCCTGGGCTCAGCCCCAGCGAGGCTCTGCCCGAGCCCGCTGCCTGTACTCGTGCTGCCTCAATGGCCCCTTGTCCTCCCCTGCCAAACGGCCCTCTGCCAGACTCCCTGAAAACATGAAAATTCAACAAGACCGAGGCTGATTTCCTGGCACTGTTTTCCTTCAAGCTGACCCCGCTGCTTTCCCTTCATCCTCCCTTCCAGCTGCCATTTCAAACACGGGATATGAGTTTTGGTGCAGGATTTTGTGCAAACACAGGACCAGGGCTCCGTGCCGGGGCTTTCAAGGCTCTTCTGCAATATAAATCACTAAACAAATGTGGTGCAGAAATGCCAGCAGATAAAACCACTCGATTCTCTTCCGGGTGAGGCAGCAATAACAAAGAAGCTCATTAAGAGGCTCCCCCAGGTATGGTGGCATCCCCACCACGTTGCCATCATCACCGCAAGTGCTCGCTCTTGGGACCGCCCCAGCAAAGACAGAAGTGACCAGCGAACCACGGCACCTGCCCGGCATGAAGGCTGTGAGGACTCACTTGGCCCCCTCCAGAAGCTCAGTGACGTTCCTCCGGCGCCCGCGGCCGTCGTCGTAAGTGGTCTCGTTACCGACCATGATGACGCCCTTCTTGGCCCGGATGGCCGGGAAGCATCGCCGCGCCACTGGGCGAGAGGAGGGGAAAACTCAGCGTCGCAAACCTCAGCGGGGGAAACGAGCCAAAACCCCCTCCCCGTGGTCACAAACCTACACTGGATGCCCAGAAACCCCAAACAGGAGCCTCCGACCACCCCCCAAAAAATCCCAACAGCCAGCCTGCAAAGCAGCCGCTTCCCCTGACCGCGACGAAAGTGAGCGGGCTTGTTCATCAGCTCATTGCAGCTCGTTAGCCCTCTGGACGTACGTGGGGTGCTGGGGATAATCATGGCTGGGCACTCTTTGTCCTTCAGCACCTCAATGGGAGCCTGGATGGGGACAGACAAGCTGGATGTTAACGCTTTGGGCAGGAATTACTGCGCCAGGGAACACCGGCATCGCCAGGGCCAGCAGGGGAACGCCGACACCACGCTCCCTGCAACCCACCTTCTGCAGGTTTTTGAACTCGGGGACGCAGAAGTGCCGGTAGTACTCCAGTTCACTGGGCGTGCGGGAGCTGTAGGCGCTCAGGTACGTCTGGTACCGGTCTGGGCATTTGCTGACACAGATCTAGATGGGAGAAGAGGACACGGAGCAGGGGGGCTGCATGTGAAGGCACGAGCACCCTCCACGGGGACGGCACAAACTGGAGCTTCCCCGAGGAGAAGCACAGCGTAGGGGAGCCGCGCCTGGCGCAGCACCTCGAGGCCAGGATCGGTACCTGCGTGGTCGGGCACTGAAACTCCAGCAGCACCAGTGGGCTGGCACACTTCACAATGTCGAAGTAAAAGAGGAAAGGTTTCTTCCTGCAAAGCAAACCAGGCAAAAAAAAAAAAAAGCCCGGTTTGGGGAACCGCCTGCCCTGGGAGAGGCGATGGGAAGCACCTGCATCCCTCCGTCTGCTCAGGAAGGGGGATGGAGGACCCCGAAAAACCCCAAACCCCCAAAAACCAGGAGCTGCAGGCTGCTACGATGCGTTTCTGCACCTCCCAGGAGCAGACAGGGTCTCCGCCACTCCCCGCAGCCAGAGGAGAGAGCAGGCAGCACGGGCAGGGCCAGCTGCCCATCCCGGAGCCGCGGGGTGCAACACCCCAAGGTTACGGTCTCTCCGGCGATGCCAAGGCGGCGGTGAGCGATGGGCGCGAGCCGGGACACGTACTCATTGGGGGTTCCCTGTTGCCCGCAGAACTGCCCGCGACTGTCAGTTGGGTAGATCACCTTCCGGGGGTCCCCATGGGTCCAGGCTGAGGAGGGGGAAGCAGAACAACGCGGCTGTGGTTACCCCCGCAGCCCTCGCTCCCTTATTTCCCCCCACCCGCCACTCATGAGACCCCCGGCGGGGACCCTCCCGTCCCCATCGGGACAAGCAGGAGGACACGACGCCCTTTGGCACAGGGTTTTGCCGGCCTGGACGCCAAGCCGGCCACAAGCTGAGTCTTTCCTATTGCCGAAAACTTGCCAACGCAGTGAAAACCGGCACAGACCCTCCCGGTACTTACCCACGACACCCACCACCACGTAGCCCACGATGGCGATGACCAGCAGGACGCAGCAGATAATGTCCGTGCAGCCCCTGCCAGCGGGAAGAGGAGCATTGGGGACACGAGATGGGCCACGGTACCACCGAAACCAGCGCCTCCCGAGAGGCTTAGCTTACCTGTCATAAATGGGACCTTTGAAAGTAGGGTCATATTTCTGCGGTGTCCCTGCAGAGACAAAGAAGGAACGGAAAACCAATTTGGGGGATGGCTGGGATGGGAGGAAGGGTCTCCTCATCCTCCTCTTGCCACCGCACACAAAAAGAGGAGCAGAGGGAGCATAACGCTTTAACCAAAAGCCTCGGGATAAGCAGAATCGGGAGGGAAATAATCTCCAGATGCCATTTCCCTCCGTTCATACCTCTGCTGTCCAGGCGTGGAAACAATTATTCCCTTGGAAAACCCGTTTCCACGCAGTTCTCTCCAAAAACGTTTCCCTGCGTCTGCCCAAGATACCCAAAATCCCTCGGAAGCACCAAAGAGCCGTGGAGGCAGAGCGGGGCTGGGAGCAGCAATGCCAGCGGCGGGGGGACCCGGGGGGTTTTGGGTGCCGCAGAATCCTGGCACGGCCGGAGCAGCACGGGCAGCCGACGCCACGGCTTGCCGGAGGGACCCGCCTTGGTCCCATGACGGCACTGCGCTCCTGCCTGGCGGATACGACACGATCCTTTTTCCCCTCTTTTATTTTTAGGGTGGGAGTTCAGCCAGCGAAGGCAGCGCAGCCGTGGGAACAGGCCGGTGCCAGGAACACGGTGGCTTTGGGGGTGCCTTTTGGGGGGCCCCCATGCTGGGGACACGTCTGCTTTGAGGTGCTTTTGGGGGTGCTCGGAGCAGTCCCAGGGCAGGGACACATCTGCTTCAAGATATTTTTGGGGGTGCTTGGAGAAACCCCATGCTGAGAACACGGCTGCTTTGGGGGTGCCTTTTGGGGGGGGCTCAGAGCAGCCTCATGCTGGACATATGCCTGCTTCTAGGCAGTTTTGGGGGTGCTTGGAGTAACCCCATGCTGGGGACATGTTTGCTTTGAGGCATTTTTGGGGGTGCTCAGAGCAATGCCATGGCAGGGACATGGCTGCTTTGGGGGTGCCTTTTGGGGGGGCTCAGAGCAGCCCCATGCTGGGGACACATCCGCTTCCAGGCATTTTGGGAGGGGATGACGGGGCTCAGAGCAACTCCATAGCAGGGACACATCTGGTTTGGGGTGCCTTTTGGGGGGGGGGCTCAGAGCAGCCCCAGGCTGGGGACACATTTGATTCAGGGTATTTTTGGGGGCCTCCGGGAGCTTGCTCCCCCCAGAGCTCCCTGCTCCCAGCCCTGGCGGATCCCTAATCTCCATGGAGCAGCCGAGCCCCCGCCCCAGCCCTTTCCAAGAACCTGCACCCCAAAACGCTGGCATGGGGCAGGGGGGTCATTGCTGCGGGGTGGGGGGACAGCAAGGAACGATTGAACCCCAGGGACCCCCCCAAAAAAACACTCCAGGGCCAGCGAAGGGACAGCCGGCTCCGGCGGTAACTGGGGCGCCGGCCACGGTGACGAACCGCCACCGCGGGAACCTGTTTGTCCCAGTTGTTAAGCATTAACCGCCAGTGCCAGTGACGCCGTCGTGCTGGTTATGCCGGTGCGCAGCCAGGGTGGCCCCCCGGCACCACGGCCCCCCGGCACCGCGGCCTCCCACGGCTGGGGGGGAAAAGCCACGCAGTGAAAACGGCAGCTGCTTTTGGTTTTGCTTTGTTTTGCCTTTTTTTTTCCTCCTCCCCTTTCTCTCCCATTTTGTGTTTGTTTTTTCCTCCTTTATCTGCTGCAGTTTAACTTCCTCCGTCCGGAGTTGCGGCGAGCGGCTGCCGACGGTGACCCCGACCCGCGGCCGGGCTGCCGAGCCCCACGGACCATCGCTCCCCGGCAGCACCACGCCCCGGCAGCCCCCACGGGACCCCCCCGGCCACGGTGAGCGGTCGCCAAAGCCTTACCGTGCTTGCCATAGTAGTTGTCCCCTTGGCCCCCCATGCCGGCGAGCGCTCACGCCTCGGCCCCCGGCCCGCAGCAGATGCACAGCAGCCCCTACACCGTGGCCCTCGCCATATGCGCCGCCCTGGGCGTGCCGTCGCCCGCCTCCGGTTAAACACACCAGAAAACCACCCTCCGGTGCGCAAACATGGCTTTAAAGGCGCAGCCGCTTCGCCGCGACCCTCCGTGCCTGGCTGTTTTTCCGGCCTTGCAAAACACCGGCTGCGGCACCGACTTCTTGCAAACCGCCGTGGGGCCCGGCAGCCACCGACGTGGCGTGGTGGTCACCGGCACCGGGGAGGGGGTGGTCTGGGCCTGGCAAACCCGGCACGGCACAAAGGTCGGGAGCATGCACGGGCAGGCGGCAAGAGCTGCCGGTTTCAACCGGCAAAGGGCACGAGGTCGGTGATGCCAGTGCCGATGCCCCTGCTCGTGGTGACGCCGAGCTTCCCATCCCCACCCCAGGGTTATATTTAGGCGATAAATAAATAACCGGCCAGACGCGCCGGCTCGCGGTCAGGAATAGCACGCTGCCGCCCGGCACGGCCACGGCTCGGAGGGTCGCGGTCAGGCGGCACCGTGGCATCGCCGCCGGCGCTCATAGGCTGCCGGTGATGTCAGGGCAGCCGGGATTTACACCCGCCGAAGCGGCTCGGGGAACAAAAGCCGAGGCTGGGGAGGGCTGGGCGGACCCCCTGCCCCGGAAAACCAGTTGGGACGTGGCATCACCCCCTGTCCCCACATACGGGGGGCATCCGGTGGCCGGCTGGGCTGTGGGGTCCCACCGGGAAGGGGACACGGTGCCGGCTCCAGCGTCCCCCTCCTCTGCAACCCCCTTGCCGGGGCCGGAGCAGCCCCCCGGGCTTGGGGGCCACCAGGAGCCCCCCTGGGACCTCCCGCACCCCCACAGCAGGGACTGTCCCCTCACCAGCTGCCCCAGCATGGAGCCGGGAAGGGTCCGGCACCGGCACCTGCCAACACAAGCCGAAGCCGAGGGATGCTCCGAGCCCCCCCGGCACAGCCCGGAGCCGCGCGGCCCCCCCCAGCCCCAGCTGGGCCCCCCCCATGCACAAGCGAAGCCCCCACCCCTGCAGGCAGTGGGGTGCTGGGACTCCCCAGGGCACAGTGGCTGCTTAGGGTGGGGGGTCCCAGGGGCTGGGACAGGGGGTCCCCAAGCATGGGGGTCCTCAAGCCCGGTGGTGCCAAAGTCCTGGGGGTCCCCAAGCCTGGTGGTCACAAAACCGGTGGGTCCCCAAAACCCTGGGGGTCCCCAAGCGTGGCAGTTCCCAAGCCTAGGGGTCCCCAAAAATGGGGGTCCCCAAGCCTGGGCATCCCGAAAACCCTGGGTGTGCCCAAAATCTGGGAGTCCCCAAACCCTGGGCATCCCCAACACCGCACCCCTGGGACACCCAAGCCCTGGGGGTCCCCAAGCCCTAGGGGTCCCCAACACTGCATCCCTGGGGGTCCCCAACACCGCACCCCTGGGGGTCCCCAAGCCTGGTGGTTGCAAGACCAGGGGGTCCCAACACCCTGGGGGTCCCCAAGCCTGGCAGTTCCCAAGCCTAGGGGTCCCCAAAACTGGGGGTCCCCAAGCCTGGGCATCCCCAAAACCCTGGGTGTGCCAGAATCTGGGGGTGCCCAAACCCTGGGGTCCCAACACCGCACCCCTGGGGCCCCCAAGCCCTGGGGGTCCCCAAACCCTGGGGGTCCCCAACACCGCACCCCTGGGGTCCCCAAGCCTGGTGGTTGCAAGACCAGGGGGTCCCAACACCCTGGAGATCCCCAAACCTGGCAGTTCCCAAGCCTAGGGGTCCCCAAAACTGGGGGTCCCCAAGCCTGGGCATCCCAAAAAACCTAGGAGTGCCCAAAATCTGGGAGTCCCCAAACCCTGGGGGTCCCCAGCACCGCACCCCTGGGACCCCCAAGCCCCCGAGGAACCCCGGGGAGGCTGGGGGGGGGGGGGGGGAGGGAGCGGATTAGGGGACCCCCGCAGATCCCGGGGCTGGGGAGCCGGGGGGGGGGCCCGGTGCCGGTACCGTAAGCGCCGTCCGGCTCCTTCCTGCCCGCGGCTCGCTCCTCCATGGCGGGGCGGAGGCTCCGGGATGCTCCGGGATGCTCCGGGCGGCTCCTCCCGCCGCCGCCGCCGCCGGTTCCCCCCCGCCCTCCTTCCGACCCCGGGGCGTTGCGCCTGCGGCTGCGGGCGGGGCGGCTCCGGGACCGGCCCCCGGCCCCCCCCCGCCCGGGGCTGGGCCCCGCCGCTCCGCCCCGCCCGCTGCTCCGGGGGACGGGGGCTGCGGGGACCCCCAGGGTGGGGGATCCGGCGGTCTGGGGGCTGCGGGGATCCCCAGGGTGGGATGAGGGATCTGGGGGCTGCAGGGACCCCCAGGGTGGGGGATCTGGAGGTTTGGGTGCTGCAGGGACCCCCCCAGGGTGGGATGAGGCATCTGGGGTGCTGCAGGGACCCCCAGGGTGGGGGATCCGGCGGTCTGGGGGCTGCAGGGACCCCCAGGGTGGGATGAGGGATCTGGGGTGCTGCAGGGACCCCCAGGGTGGGGGATCCGGCGGTCTGGGGGCTGCAGGGACCCCCAGGGTGGGATGAGGGATCTGGGGTGCTGCAGGGACCCCCAGGGTGGGGGATCCGGCGGTCTGGGGGCTGCGGGGACCCGCCGGGGTGGGATGAGGGATCTGGGGGCTGCAGGGACCCCCAGGGTGGGGGATCTGGAGGTTTGGGTGCTGCAGGGACCCCCCCAGGGTGGGATGAGGGATCTGGGGTGCTGCAGGGACCCCCAGGGTGGGATGAGGGATCTGGGGGCTGCAGGGACCCCCCAGGGTGGGATGAGGGATCTGGGGTGCTGCAGGGACCCCCCCAGGGTGGGGGATCCGGGGGTCTGGGTGCTGCAGGGACCCCCCCAGGGTGGGATGAGGGATCTGGGGTGCTGCAGGGACCCCCAGGGTGGGATGAGGGATCTGGGGTGCTGCAGGGACCCCCCCGGGGTGGGATGAGGCATCTGGGGGCTGCAGGGACCCCCCCAGGGTGGGGGATCCGGGGGTCTGGGTGCTGCAGGGACCCCCCCAGGGTGGGATGAGGGATCTGGGGGCTGCAGGGACCCCCAGGGTGGGGGATCCGGGCATCTGGGGTGCTGCAGGAACCCCCCAGGGTGGGATAAGGGATCTGGGGTGCTGCAGGGACCCGCTGGGGTGGGGGATCTGGAGATTTGGGTGCTGCAGGGACCCCCAGGGTGGGCTGAGGGATCTGGGGGCTGCAGGGACCCCCAGGGTGGGATGAGGGATCTGGGGGCTGCAGGGACCCCCCAGGGTGGGATGAGGGATCTGGGGTGCTGCAGGGACCCCCCCAGGGTGGGATGAGGGATCTGGGGTGCTGCAGGGACCCCCAGGGTGGGATGAGGGATCTGGGGGCTGCAGGGACCCCCCCGGGGTGGGATGAGGCATCTGGGGGCTGCAGGGACCCCCAGGGTGGGGGATCCGGCGGTCTGGGGGCTGCGGGGACCCCCCAGGGTGGGATGAGGGATCTGGGGTGCTGCAGGGACCCCCAGGGTGGGGGATCCGGGCATCTGGGGTGCTGCAGGAACCCCCCCAGGGTGGGATAAGGGATCTGGGGTGCTGCAGGGACCCCCCCGGGGTGGGATAAGGCATTTGGGGTGCTGCAGGGACCCCCAGGGTGGGGGATCCGGGGGTCTGGGTGCTGCAGGGACCCCCCCAGGGTGGGATGAGGGATCTGGGGTGCTGCAGGGACCCCCAGGGTGGGATGAGGGATCTGGGGTGCTGCAGGGACACCCCCGGGGTGGGATGAGGCATCTGGGGGCTGCAGGGACCCCCAGGGTGGGGGATCCGGGGGTCTGGGGGCTGCAGGGACCCCCCAGGGTGGGATGAGGGATCTGGGGTGCTGCAGGGACCCCCAGGGTGGGGGATCTGGGGGTCGGGGGTGCTGCAGGTTCCCCCCCCCAGGATGGGATGAGAGACCCAGGCACCCAAGGGAGCATGCATAGCCCCCCCAAGGGGGTTTGGGGGACCCAGGCTGCTGCAGTAACCCCCCCAGGCTGGGTTGGGGCACCCAGGATGCTCCACAGACCCCCCCCCCCCAAACCCAGGATGGGGGACCCAGGCATCTGGGAGCTGCCCAGCCCCCCCCCCAAGCCAGTCTGAGGGTCCCTTGGGTCGGGGGGTGTCCCTTGGGTGGGGGGGTCCCAACCCACATCCCCCCACAAGACCACCCACCTTGGCTAGAGGTGGCCTTGCCACCCATGGGGTGGCCGAGCCTGGCCAACCCCCCCCCACCAGGCCCATGGGTGGGAGCCGTCCCCCCCCCCTCCCGTGGGTGTCTGTGGGGCTGGGCCGTCCCCTTTAAGGCCCCACGCACCCGTGGGCGCAGCCGCTCACCTGGCGCAGGTGACGGTGACGGTGGCGGTGACGCGGTGGCTGCCGGGGCCCCCGCCATGGCCGCCTCTGCCCTCTTCATCCTGGACCTCAAGGGGAAGGTGAGACACCCCCCCCCCACACACACACACACCCCCCAAAGACCCCCCCAGGGAGACCCCCGTTGTCCCCTCTGGCCTTGAAGGTCAGCCAAGGTCAACGGTGGAGCCTGGCGGTGACCCCCGTGACCCCGGGGATGGGGTGAGCGATTTGGGGGGGGGGGGGGGTGTCTGGGGGGGGGGGTGAGGGGGGTGCCCCCCACCTCTGACACCCCCACCCCCCCCCCTTCTCCCCGCAGCCGCTGATCAGCCGCAACTACAAGGGGGACGTGGGGCTGGGGGAGATCGAGCACTTCATGGGGCTGCTGCTGCAGCGGGAGGAGGAGGGGGCCCTCACCCCCCTCCTGACCCACGGCAAGGTCCACTTCCTCTGGATCAAACATGCCAACCTCTACCGTATCCTCACGGAACGCCCTCCCCACGGACCCCCCCCCCCCGGCTCCGGTGCTCCCCCCTTTCCTTAACACCCCCCCCACCCAGTGGTGGCCACCACCAAGAAGAACGGCAACGCTTCCTTGGTCTACTCCTTCCTCTACAAGGTGGTGGAGGTGAGGTTTGGGGGGCGTTGGGTCCCCCCCAGTTTGGGGGAGCTCCTCTCCCTGGGGGAGGGGGGGTGTGACGGAGGCGCTCCCCCCCCCCGCCCCAGGTCTTCTGTGAGTACTTCAAGGAGCTGGAGGAGGAGAGCATCCGCGACAACTTCGTCATCATCTACGAGCTCCTGGACGAGCTGATGGACTTTGGCTTCCCACAGACCACGGACAGCAAGATCCTGCAGGAGTGAGCGGGGCCGGGGGGGGGGGCCGGAGGGGGCGTCGGGACCCCCCCCCATCCCCCTCACCCCCCTCTGCAACCCCCCGCCCACCGCAGGTACATCACGCAGGAGGGTAACAAGCTGGAGACGGGCAAATCCCGCGTCCCCACCACGGTCACCAACGCCGTGTCCTGGCGCTCCGAGGGCATCAAGTACAAGAAGAACGAGGTCTTCATCGACGTCATCGAGTCGGTGAACCTGCTGGTGAGACCGGGGGGGGGGGGCGACACCTGCAAACTGGGGGGAAGGGGGCTGTTGGGGTCCTGCTGCAGCGGGGGCTGCCGCCAGGTCTGTGGTGGGGTGGGGGACCGGTGATGGGAATGGCGATAGTGATGGGATTGGTGATGGGGCCGATGATGGTGATGCTGGTGGGACTGGTGGGGTGATGGTGACGATGGTGATGATGGGGATGGGACCAGTGATGGGGCTGGTGATGGAGACAGTCGTGGTGACGGGGATGAGGGTTGGGATGGTGATGGGGATGAGGATGGTGATGTTGATGGAGACGGTGATGGCGATGAGGACGGTGATGGTGATGAGGATGGTGATGTTGATGGGGACGGTGATGGGGATGGGGTTGGTGATGGGGATGGGGACGGTGGTGGTGATGGGGATGGTGATGGCGCCGGTGATGAAGCCGGTGCCGGTGCCCGCAGGTGAGCGCCAACGGCAGCGTGCTGCTGAGCGAGGTGGTGGGCACCATCAAGCTGAAGGTCTTCCTCTCGGGGATGCCCGAGCTGCGCCTGGGCTTGAACGACCGCGTCCTCTTCGAGCTGACCGGACGTGAGTGCCGCCGGGTGGGCTCGGGGACAGCCCCGGCGCAGGGCGGTGATGTGTCCCCATCCCCTCGCCCCCCCCCAGACACCGTCCGTCCCTCCCCAGGGGGCAAGAACAAGTCGGTGGAGCTGGAGGACGTGAAGTTCCACCAGTGTGTCCGGCTCTCCCGCTTCGACAACGACCGCACCATCTCCTTCATCCCCCCTGACGGAGACTTCGAGCTCATGTCCTACCGCCTCAACACCCAGGTGGGGGCCGGGCCCACCCGGGGTGGGGACGACACGGGGGATACAGGGGTGACCCTTTTCCCCCCACCCAGGTGAAGCCACTCATCTGGATCGAGTCGGTCATCGAGAAGTTCTCCCACAGCCGGGTGGAAATCATGGTCAAGGTGAGACGTCGGGGAGGTCACCGCTGCCACGGGGGACCCCCAGCCGCCCCTGACCCCCCCACACACACACCCCGCTTCTCTCCCCCCCCCCCCCTCCCCAAGGCCAAGGGCCAGTTCAAGAAGCAGTCGGTGGCCAACGGGGTGGAGATCGCCGTGCCGGTGCCCAGCGACGCCGACTCCCCCAAGTTCAAGACGAGCGTGGGTTCCGCCAGGTACCTCCCGGAGAGGAACCTCGTCATCTGGACCATCAAATCCTTCCCGGTGAGGTCGCCCACCCCCCATCCCTGACGCTGGGGTCCCCCTCGTCGGGTTTTTCCCCCAGCTGGCTGCCGCGGCGGGTGGCCCGGCACCATCCCCAGCCCTGCGGGTGCCGCGCAGGGGGGAAAGGAGCACCTGATGCGCGCCCACTTCGGTCTGCCCAGCGTGGAGAAGGAGGAGGAGGAGGGTCGGCCCCCCATCTCCGTCCGCTTCGAGATCCCCTACTTCACCGTCTCGGGCATCCAGGTGCCACCCGGGGAGGGGGGACGTGGCCCGTGGTGTCCCCCGGGGAAGGGGGGTCCCGTGTGTTTTGGGGGGGACATGGCCCATGGGGTCCCCAGGGAAGTGTCCCGTGTGCTTTGGGGGTGATGTGCCCCGTGGGGTCCCCAGGGAAGGGGGTCCCGTGTGTTTTGGGGGGGGACGTGGCCCGTGGGGTCCCTGGGGAAAGGGGGTGCCATGTGTTCTGGGGGGGGGATGTGGCCCACGTGGTCCCCGGGGAAGGGGTTCCCATGTGTTCTGGGGGGGGAAGTGGCCCGTGGAATCCCCAGGGAAGTGTCCCCGTGTGTTTTGGGGGGATGTGGCCCATGGGGTCCCCAGGGAAGGGGGGCCCTGTGTGTTTCAGGGACAGGGTGGGGGGACGTGACCCCTAGCATCCCCATGGGGGGTGGCCTGTTTTGGGGGGGGGGCAATGAATGTCCCCTCTGCACCAGGGGGAGCTGGGGGGATGTCAGGATGCCCGGGGGGGGTGGTTGGGGGGTGGGTGTGTGTGTGTGCCCATCCCCACCTGCCCCCCCCCAGGTGCGGTACATGAAGATCATCGAGAAGAGCGGGTACCAGGCACTGCCCTGGGTGCGCTACATCACCCAGAGCGGGGGTGAGTCCGGGACCCCCCCCGGGACCCCCACGGACACCGGGGCCCCCCCCCACTCACCCCCGCTCTTCCTCTTACAGACTACCAGCTCCGCACCAGCTAAGGGGGGGGGGGGGCTCCCCGGACCACCATGGACCCCCCACCCCCTCCGGACCCCCCCCCCCCCGCGCCCACCCTCCTCCTCTGTGCCTATAAAGATGGAGCTGAGACCACCGGCCCCGTGGATCTGTTTGGGGGGGCACACAGCGTGGGGCGCGGGGTGGGCCCCACCGGCGGGCACGGCGCGTTTACCCTTTTAAGAGCGGGACGGGGCGGGGCTGTCGGGAGGGGCGTGGCGGTCGCGTCCACGTGACGGGGGAGCCGGAAGCGGCGGTCACGTGGGGGGGGGAAGCGATGGCGGAGCCGGCGCTGCGGGGTGAACGCGGCCTTCGCCGAGCGCTACGGGCGGTACCGGCGGCGCGAGGAGCTGCAGCGGCGTGAGAGGGGCGGGGCCGGGGGGGGCGGGGGGGACACCGGGGGACCGGGGCGGGGACGACACCGGCTGACCGGGGCGGCGGGGGAGCGGGGGGGGGGGGGGGGTCTCCGCCCCGCGGTGCCGGTAGCTGAGGGCTCCCCGCAGTGCAGGACCGTTACGGGGACACCGGGGGCGGCTCCAGCTCCGAGTCCGAGTCCAGCGGGGACGAGGTGGTGAGTGGCGGCGGGGGAAGCTGTCCCCTGCCCGGAGGCCTGGCCCCCCCCCCACCCCCCCCCAAACTCCTGGGACCCCCCTCGGACATCTGGGTCCCCCCCAAACTGTTGGGTCCCCTCCCCAGATGCCTGGGTGCCCCCCCGGACTCTTCCCAAACTCCTGGGACCCCCCCCCAAACTCCTGGGTCTCCTCCCCCCCCCCCCCCCCAAACTCCCAGGTCCCCTCCCCGCACTCCCCCTAAACGCCTGGTTCCCCCTCAGACACCTGCATCACCCCCCCAAACTCCTGGGTTGTCCCCCCAGACATCTGGGTGTCCCCCCCCAAACTGTTGGGTCACCCCCCCAGGACATCTGGGTATCACTGGTGACACTCCTGGGTGTGTCCCCCCCCAAACTCCTGGGACCCCCCAGACATCTGGGTCCCCCCCAAACTCCCGGGTCCCCCCCCCCAGGCCCTCGATTTCTACCGCACCCTGGCGCTGCTGAAGACCCGGGACCCCCGAATCTACCGGCAGGACACCACCTTCTACAGCCACCAAGGTACCGGGGGGACATGTCCCCCCCCAAAACCCCCTGGGGGGGGTCCCCAAAACGGGGGGGAGGGGTGTCTCCAAACCCTGTTCCCTCTGTCTCCAGACTCGTCGTCAGGGAGCGATGCCGAGGAGGAGGAAGAGGATGAAGGTCGCCCGGCGAAGCCGATGTACCTGAAGGATTACGAGAGGAAGGTGGTGCTGGAGAAGGAGGGGTGAGGAGGGGGCCTTATTTTGGGGGGGGGGGGGGGTGTCCTGGGCTGACCCCCCCCAGGCAGGCTCTGACCCTTCCGCCTTCCCCACAGCAAATACGTGGATGAGGAAGATGAGGAGGATGAGGAGGCAGCAGCCGAGCGGAGGAAGGTGGGTTTGGGGGTTGGGGGGCTGCATGTGACCCCCCCCAAATTACTCTGACCCCCCCGGCACTGACAAACACCACCCCCCTCCCCAATTTCTCCCCACAGCGAGTGGCCTCCAGGAGCTACGTGGAGGAGCAGCGGGAGCTGAAGGAGAGGTGGGGGGGGCTGCGACATTTGGGGGGGCTGCCATGCTTTGGGGGGGTCCTCAGCACCGGGGAGGTAACCATGTACCCCCCCTTGCCCCCCCCCCCCCGGCAGCTTCCGAGCCTTCGTGGCCGACAGCGAAGAGGAGGAGGAGGAGGAGGGGGGGTCTGCCCTGCTCCGGCGGCGCAGTCAGACAGCAGAGGAGAAGGTGAGGCTGGGGGGGACACGGGGGGGGTTTGGGGTGGGGGGGCCCTTGGGGCTGACGCTGTGTCCCCCCCCCAGGAGCAGGAGGAGGAGGATTACATCCGCTGGCTGAAGGGGCAGGGGGAGGCCCCCCCGGAGCCGCTGCAGGACCTGGTGAGAGGGCTGAGGCCGGGCAGAGCTCACGGCAGCAATGGCCCTGGGATTGCAGAGTGCTGCATCCCCCCCCGCATCCCTGCGCGTGTGTGTCCCCCCCAACATCCCCGAGCCCCCCTTGTCCCCAAGCCCCCCCACCCCCATGTCCCCACATTGCCCCCCCGTCCCGCAGGTCCCCCTCCAGCAGTACTGGACCGACCCGGCGCTGGACCCCGGTGAGCGCTTCCTGCGGGATTACATCCTGAACCAGGGCTACCGTGAGGAAGAGGAGGAGGAAGAGGAAGCCGAAGGGTAAGCAGGGAACGCCCCTGACCCCCCAAAAACCCACCGCACCCCCCTCACCCCCCCCCCCATGTCCCCCCCCCCAGGGCGTCCCCGCTCCGGCTGGCCGATTCCTCGGACGAGGGCGAGCTTTTCCTGGCCAAGCAGGAGGATTTCGAACGTCGCTACAATTTCCGCTTCGAGGAGCCCGACGCCGAGCAGGTGGGGGGGGTGGCAAAATTTGGGGGGGGGGGGGGGGGTATGGTTTGCGGGTGAGGGGCACTGACCCTAACCCCCCCCCCCCCCCAAGGTGAAGACATACCCCCGGAACATTCCCACCTCGGTGCGACGACGGGACGAGCGGCGGAAGGAGAAGCGGGAGCAGATTCGGGAGAGGAAGAGGAAGGTGAGGGGGTGAAGCCGAGGGGGGCAGGTAGCGCCGCGTCCATCTGCCGTGTGTCCCCCTTCCGGCACCGCGTCCGTCCGTCCGTCCGTAGGAGAAGGCGCGGAAGCAGGAGGAGCTGAAGCAGCTGAAGAACCTGAAGCGGGAGGAAATGGCCGCCCGGCTGGCCCGGCTGCGGGAGGCCACCGGCAACGCTGTCGTCGGCTTCACCGAAACCTTCCTGGAGGAAGACTTTGACCCGGCCCGGCACGACCAGCTGATGGCGGTGGGTGCCCCCCCCACGCCCCCCCTGCCTCCTGCCGTCTCCCTGTCCCCGCTGACCCCCCCCCTCTGCTCTTCCCCCCCCCAGGAATATTTCGGTGACGATTATTACGACGATTATTACGGCCGAGGGGAGGAGGAGAAGCCGCAGTTTGAGGAGGAGGAGGGGCTGGATGGTGAGCGGGGGGGCTCGGAGGTGGGGGGGGGACAGACTGTCACCCCCCCTGTCCCCGAGGCGATGTCACTGTGTGTGTGTGCCCCCCCCCCCCCCGCAGACAACTGGAACTGGGACGCCTGGACGGGCCGGGAGGAGGGGGGGGGCGAGCACGAGCCCCCACTGCGAGGACCCCCGATTTCGTGGTACGTGTGTATCCCCCCTCACCGGGCTGAGGCCGGGAGGAACTCATCACAGGGATGGGCGGCGCAGGCAGGGCCCCCCCACCCCCTCCTTTCCGCCCCCCCCACCCCCTCCTTTCCGCCCCCCCACCAGATGGACGCCGACTACGACCCGGCGGCCCCCCCGGCCCCAAAACAGTGGCAGCCCCCGGCGCTGGGGAAGAAGCGGCGCAAGACACGGTTCAGGGAGGCGGTGGAGCGGGAAAAGCCGGCGTTCGACCCCGGTGAGTGCCGGGACCCCCCTCCCCCCAAGTCCCTGAGACCCCCCCCAAATCCCAGAGACACCCCCCCCCCCCCAAACTCCTGCCTCCCGCCCCCCGCAGCCACCAGCACCTTCGAGCAGTACCTGGACGAGTTTTACCGCCTGGACTACGAGGACCTGGTGGGGGACCTGCCCTGTCGCTTCAAGTACCGCAACGTCCTCCCCTGCGACTTCGGCCTCACCACCGACGAGGTAGAGTCCGCCCGGACCCCCCCGGGGGGGTCTGTGCCCCCCCAGCTCTGCCCCGCGTTCATCCATGTCCCCCCTCCCCAGATCCTGGCAGCCGACGACAAGGAGCTGAACCGCTGGTGCTCCCTGCGCAAGACCTGCATGTACCGGTGAGGGGGGACGGGGGGGGGACGTGGGTAAAAGGGGGGTGTGGGGGGGTCCTGTGTGTGTCCCCCCCGCGTTTTGGGGGGCTCACCGCACCCCTCGCCCACAGGTCGGAGCAGGAGGAGCGGCAGGATCAGGCCAACTACAGCCGGCGGGCGCAGAACGCCTGGAAGAAGCAGCAGATCTTGAAATCCCTCGCGGCTGTGTACGTGGGGGGGGGGATTTGGGGAGGGGGGGGGGACACCGGGGGGGTTTGGGGGGGTACACAGCCCCCCCTCACCCCCATCCCACCCTCCCCAGGCCGGAGGAGCCGCAGCCGGCGCCGTCGGCCAAGCCCAAGCTGGGGAAGAAACGCCGGGACAAGCGGAAACGGTCGGAGGAGCCGGGAGCCTCGGGACCCCCCCCCGCGGCGGCCCCCCCACACCCCGGGGGGGCCCGGCGCCGGGGTTCGGCACCCCTGGGGCCAGCGGTTCGCCTGGGGGGCCGGGATTTCACCGGGAAGCGGTTAGAAGCCTTTGGCCTCAATCCCCGCCGTCTCCGGTACCGGCAGCTTCTCCGGCAGCGGCACAAAAAGGGGGGGGGCGGGGGGGGAGGGAAGGAAAGCCCCCCCGGCCCTGATCCGGCGCTGCCGGGGGTGGACGCATGGTGACGGAGAAACACCGTAACGCACCACGCCAGCCACGCTCTGGTTCAAGTTCATCTTTAATCTGGGGGGGACGGACAGACGGGCGAGGGGGGGTCCTGAGTGGAGCAATAAATAACGCCCCCCCCTCGCCACGAGCAGCGTGTGTCGGCCAAAAAACCACCACGACGGGGCTGGGGGGGTCCCTGTGCCGGGAGGAGTGTTGGGGGGGGGGCTCGGCTCGGCCCCCCCCCACCGCCACCACCGGGATTCGGCAAACGCCGGCCCTGAGCTCTGGTCCCGGCGCGGCGCAGTAGTGAACCAAAACCCTGAGGGAGGGGGGAATTGTCCCTGTGGCCCCCCCCAAACCGTGGTGACGCCACGCCGGGGGGGTCTGATCCAGTGTATGGGGTGCGGGGGGGGGTCAGAGGAAGACGAACTCGTCGGCGCTGGGTTTTTTGGGGCGCTTGCCGGCGCGGGGGGGCGGCGGTGGCGGCGGGGGGGGGCGAGAGCCGAGCGGCTCCAGGCCGTGGTCCTGCGCCTGACCCTCCGCCACCGTGAAGATGGGGTAGCGTTCCGGTGCCGAGGGGGGGGTCAGAACCTGAAAAGGAGGGGGGGGGGGATAAAGGGTCAGAAAAAGGGGGGGGGCACCCTAAAAGCCGCTGCTGCCCCCCCCCAGCAGTGGGAACTCACACGGGTGAGGTCGGAGCAGAGCTCGTCCAGGTCCGGCCCGGCGGCGGCGTAGAAGCCGATGGTGCAGCTGGGATCCATCTTCCCAAAGGCCATTTTCCTGGGCGAGCTGCAGTGGAAGGACTTGGGGGGGCGGGGGGGGGGGGCAAAAAAAAGATTTGGGGAGGGGGTTGCACCCTCCTGGGCCCCCCCTCACCCTGTTTTATCGGGGTGTGTCCCCCCAGCACCCACCTGCAAGGGGAAGTTCTCCCGGGAGGTGTCGACGAAGGGCTGGCAGTAGTGGGGGTCCAGGTAGAGCAAGAAGTCGTCTAGGGCGAGGCGGGGGGGCCAAAAATCAGTTGGTGTGTCGTTCTCCCCCCCCCCAGCCGCGTCCCCAACCCACGCGGCACCGCTGGCACCGGCACGGCTACCTTGGAAGCCGACGAAGTAGAGGGAATGCCGGGGTTTGCCGCCAATGATGCCCACGCAGGATTTCAGCCTCAGCAGCTCCTGGAGTGGAGCGGGGCGGGAGGGGGGGGAAACGGACACGGGGGGGGTCGGCGGCGGCACCACCACCGGGATCCGTTTCCCGGCACAACCGGGAGGAAGAACCGGTGCCGGCGATGCGGCAAAGCCCCCGGCCCGCCGTGGTTCCCCACCTTGACGCAATCCACGTAGACGGGGTTCAGGCTCTCCCCCCCCAACCGCACGGGCACCAGGACGACGACGGCTCGGCGCTGCCCCGGCACCGTCCGCTCGGCGTCCCCCTGCACCAGGCCGGCGACGTCCCCTTTGTAAACTGCCAGAGGAAAAAAAAAAAAAAAAAAAAGGGGTCAGGGGAAGAGGGGGCTCCTCATCCTGGATTCCCCCCCCCCCCGCCAAAATCGGGGAGGGGGAAGCCCCCCGCACCGGCACATACCGGTGCAGTCCTGAGAGACGTAGACGGAGAGGCCGCCGGTCTCCGGGCAGGTTTCCACCGCTCTCCTGCCGCGGAAAGAGGATGAATCCCGGCGAGCCCCCCCCTCCTGCCAAAATGAGGGGGGAGGGCCCCCCCCCGACACCCCCTCCCCGCTCACCGAAGGATGTGGGCGACGATGGAAGGACCGTACCAATCCCCGGCTTTTTTCCCGGCGTTCCGACCCAGCTCTACCAAGCGATGGATGCCGAAAGGCGCCCGGGGATGGTCGGCGAACCAGGCCACGATGGCGCGGTGCCCGCCCGCTCAGCCTCCCGCGGGATCCCTGCCCGGCCCGGGGGGGCCCGTGTCTGCGTCGGGGGGTCCCGAGTCTGTCCTGGGAGGTCTCGTGTCTGTGCTGGGGGGTCCTGTGTCTGTGCTGGCAAGTCTCGTGTCTGTGCTAGGGGATCCCGTGTCCCTCCTGGGGGGTCTCGTGTCCCTCCTGGGGAGTCCCGTGCCTGTCCTGGGGGGTCCCGTGCCTTTCCCGGGGGGTCCCGTGCCTTTCCCGGGGGGTCCCGTGCGTGTCCCGGGGGGTCCCGTGTCCCTCCTGGGGGGTCCCGTGCCTGTCCCGGGGGGTCCCGTGTCCCTCCTGGGGGGTCCCGTGCCTGTCCCGGGGGGTCCCGTGTCCCTCCTGGGGGGTCCCGTGTCCCTCCTGGGGGGTCCCGTGCCTGTCCCGGGGGGTCCCGTGTCCATCCTGGGGGGTCCTGTGCCTGTCCTGGGGGGTCCCGTGTCCATCCCGGGGGTTCCCTCGCTCGCCGGGACCCAGCCGCCGTCTCCACCTCCGGCAGCGCCTCGGACCACGTCCAGTCTAGAACCGAGAAGGGGGCGCCAGCGTGACAGGGGGGGACACCCCCCCCGCCCCGGGGGTCGCCGGGGCCCCCCCCCGCCTCCTCACCCCTGCCCAGGAGGTGCAGGACGAGCCCCTGGGCCAGCAGCATCTGGGCGGTGCGCAGCATGCAGCCCCAGCCGCAGTCCGTGCTCCAGGGGGTCCCCGCCAGCGCCGGGAAGCCCCGCCGGTACGTCAGCCACAACCGGGAGGAGAAATCCCGCTGGAAACGCTCCAGCTCCTCTGCCGGGGGGGGGGGGGGGGGCAAGAAGTGAGTAGGGAAACCACCCTCCCCCCCCGGGATCCCCCCCCGCCCCGTTGCCGGTACTGACCGTCGGCGGCCGGGCGGTAGGTCCGTCCCAGGAGGTGGAGGGGGGAGAGTTTGCTGAAATGGGTCTTGGGCCGCACCGTCCAGCCTGGGGGGGGGGGGGGGGTGTAAAAAAAAAGCCAAAACCAAAAAAAAACCCAACAAACCGGGAGTCAGGGTGTGTCCCCCCCCCCTCCCGCTGTGATCCCGGCGTTTGTCTCCCGCCTCGCACCGTATCGGACGCTGTTCCAGGCCGAGAGGAACCGGCCCCGCGCCCCTTCTTCGGCCCCCGGGGGGGTCCCGCCGCCGCCCCCCCCCCGCCGCCTCCGCCGCTGCCCGCTCGGCCCCGAGCTCATGGCGGCGGCGGCGGCGCGCGGGGAGGGGCGTGTCCCCGGCGGGGCGGTGGGTGGGGCCGAACCAGCCGGGCGGGAGCGGGAGCGGGAGCGGGAGCGGGGCCCGCCGTCCCCGCCGCCGGCGCCGCCATCTTTGCCGAGGGCGCCGCGGCGGAAGCGGCGACGCGCTTGAAGGGCGGAAGTGGGGAGGGGAAGGGCGGAAGGGGCGGGGCGGAGGGAGGAGGGGAGGGGAGGGGAGGGGAGGGGAGGGGCGGGGAGGGGAGGGGAGGGGCGGGGAGGGGAGGAGGGGTCGCCATGGTGACGGGGGACGGCTGTTGCTGCGGGGGGGGGGGGCGGAGGTCTTCCCCCCCACACCGAGAGGGGTCCCAGCCCCATGGAGAGGGGTGCCAGCCCCACAGAGGGGTCCCCAGCCCCATAGAGGGGGGTCCTAGCCCCATGGTGGAGGGTCCTAGCCCCATGAAGGGGGGTCCCAGCCCCATGGAGAGGGGTCCCAGCCCCATGAAGGGGGGTCCCAGCCCCATGAAGGAGGGTCCTAGCCCCATGGAGGGGGGGGTCTCAGCTCCATGGAGAGGGGTCCCAGCCCCATAGAGGGGGGTCCTAGCCCCATAGAGGGGGGTCCTAGCCCCATGGAGAGGGGTCTCAGCTCCATGGAGAGGGGTCCCAGTCCCACAGAGGGGTGCTGGCCCCATAGGGAGGGGTCCCAGCCCCATGAAGGGGGGTCCTAGCCCCATGGAGGGGGGTCTCAGCTCCATGGAGAGGGGTGCCAGCCCCATGGAGAGGGGTCCCAGCCCCACAGAGGGGTCCCAGCCCCATGAAGGAGGGTCCTAGCCCCATGGAGGGGGGTCTCAGCTCCATGGAGAGGGGTCCCAGTCCCACAGAGGGGTGCTGGCCCCATGGAGAGGGGTCTCAGCCCCATAGAGGGGGGCCCTAGCCCCATGGTGGGGGGTCTCAGCTCCATGGAGGGGGGTCTCAGCCCCACAGATGATGGTGCTGGCCCCACAGAGGGGGTCCCAGCCCCGTGGAGAGGGGTGCCAGCCCCACAGACATCAGCGCTGGCCCCACAGAGGGGTGCCAGCCCCATGGAGAGGGGTCCCAGCCCTGTGGAGAGGGGCCTCAGCCCCACAGACGGCACTGCTGGCCCCACAGAGGGGTGCCAGCCCCACAGACATCAGCGCTGGCCCCACAGAGGGGTGCCAGCCCCATGGAGAGGGGTCCCAGCCCCACCACTTGGGGTGCCAGCCCCACAGACGGCAGCGCTGGCCCCACAGAGGGGTGCCAGCCCCACAGTTTGGGGTGCCAGCCCCACACACCGATGTGGGGCCTGTGCCAGCGCAGGCACCGTGGGACCAGGGAGCCTCAGGCTCCGGCCACCCCCAACCACAGGGGCCCCCACCCCATGGCAGCCGTGGGGCTGGGCCCCCCCCCACCCACCCCATGCCGGTGTGGGGCTGCGCGCCGGCATGGGTGCGCCGGTGCCGCGGGCGCCTTTGGCAGCGCCGAACCCAGCACCTGCCCCCGCCCGGGGGGGTTCCCAGCACCCACACTTGGGGGGGGGGGAGCCCTGCCTGGCCCCCCTCACCCCGTGGCACCCCCACGTCCGAGCCCCACAGCCCCCCCCACCCCCCGTGGGGCCCATGGGAGGATTGGGGTTCCCCGCGTGGGGCGAGGGTGCAGGTCGGGGCCTGCCCGGACAGACGGACGGACGGACGGATGGACGGACGGACACGGGGCGGGGGGGGGGTGGCAGTGGGGAGGCCCAACCGGTTGGGCAGTGGGGCTGCCCCACGTGGCACGGCAGTGGGTGCTGGGGTGGGGTGGGGACCCACCATGGGGGGAGGTTGGGGGCACATCTGGGGGGGGGGGTTTGAGTACATCTGGGGGGGCTGGGGAACGTCTGGGGGGGGGTCCCGAGCACATCTGGAGGGCTGGGGAACATCTGGGGGGCTGGGGCACATCTGGGGGGGGCTTGAACACATCTGGGGGGCTGGGGAATATCTGGGGGAGTGGGGAACATCTGGGGGTCTTGAGCGCAGCTGGGGGGTCTTGAGCACAGCTGGGGGGGGCTTGGGAACAACTGGGGGGTGTCCCCGAGCCCATCTGGGGGCTGGGGCACATCTGGGGGAGTGGGGAACATCTGGGGGGCTGGGGCACATCTGGGGGGGCTTGAACACATCTGGGGGGCTGGGGAATACCTGGGGGGCTCCTGCATTGCTCGGGCAGGTGATGGGGGGGAGTTTCGGGGGTCGCAGGGGCCGCTGCCCCCGGGGGGTCCCGCAGTGGGGTTTCGGGGGGGGGGGTCGAGGTGGGGGGGAGGAGCAGCTCCGCCCCCCCCCCGCCCCGCCCGGCCCCGCCCGGCCCCCGCCCGCCCCACCGGAGCCAGCGCGGAGCGGCGGAGCGGAGCCGGGTCCCACGGTGAGTCCGGGGGGGGGCGGGCAGGGAACCCCCCCCCCCCGACCGCCCCCCACGCGGGGGGGGTCGAAACCGAGGGGGGGAGCAGTGGGGAAACTGAGGCACGGAAAGGGAGCGGGGGAGGGGGGGCTGGGGGGGGATATTCCGACCCCCCCATACACGGAACGGGGCCCCCCCAGACCCGTCGGGCATTGGGGGGCGGTACGGGGAGCCCCACGGCTGCCCCGCGGCGGGGGCTGGAGCTGCGTCCCGGCCCCACAGCTCCCCGGACCCCCAGTATCCTGCCCCACGGCTCCCCGGACCCCCAGTATCCTGCCCCGTGGTTCCACAGACCCCCAGTATCCTGCCCCACGGCTCCCCGGACCCCCAGTATCCTGCCCCGTGGTTCCACAGACCCCCAGTATCCTGCCCCACGGCTCCCCGGACCCCCAGTATCCTGCCCCGTGGTTCCACGGACCCCCAGTATCCTGCCCCACGGCTCCCCGGACCCCCAGTATCCTGCCCCGTGGTTCCACGGACCCCCAGTATCCTGCCCCACGGCTGCCCGGACCCCCCATTATCCTGCCCCACAGCTCCTGCCCCCCCGTCTCCTCCCGTGGGGCGCCGGGTGGGACCCACCAGCGCCGTGGGGCCTGGCCGCACCCATCTCACCCCAAATATTTGGGCAGGTTCCCCCCCCCCGCCCCCCCCCACCGACGGCGGGACCCCGCGGCCGCCCCCGACGTGCCGCCACTCGCCCGGGCCCGCCTGGGTGGGTGGGTGGGTGGGTGGGAAGGGCGCGACGGCAGCGGTGGGTGCCCCGCGGGGCCGTGGGGCAGGACCCACTGATGTGGGGGGGGGGGTCCCGCGGGGCAGCACCCACCCAAGCGTGCACAGCCCCTTGGGGGTGCGCGCTTGCAAACCCCGTTGGGGGGGTGCAAAGATCCCGCGGGGCGCACGCTTGCAAGCGCGCTCACGCGCGCAGCCCCTTCGCGGTGCACGCTCGCAAGCACGCGCGTGTGCACGGCCCCTTTGGGTTGCACGCCTGCTCACGTGGGACCGTTTGGGACGCACGCCTGCACGCGTGCACAGACCCCCGGGGGTGCGCGCGCGCGCTCGCAAGCGCGTGCCCGCGTGCAAACCGTTCGCAGACCCGTTGGGGTGCACGCTTGCAAGCGCGCGCTGCGCGCGCAAACCCTTTAGGGCGCGCGCCTGCAAGCGTGCAGATGCACGCAGGTCTTTTGGGGCGCACGCTTGCAAGCTCGCAGCCACGTGGGACCATCTGGGGTGCAGACCTGCAAGCGCACGCCTGGGCACAGGCCACGTGGGGCTCACGCTTGCGAGCGCGCGCGCGCGCGTGCCCGCAAACGCCTTTGGGTGCAGACCTGCAAGCGTGCGCACGCACAGACCCTTTTGGGTGCCCGCTCGCAAGCGCACACGCGTGCAAACCCTTTTGGGTGCCCGCTTGCGAGCGTGCACGTCTGTGCAAACTCTTGCGGGTGCCCGCTGGCGAGCGCGCGCGCGCGCGCGCACACACAGACCCTTTTGGGTGCCCGCTGGCGAGCGCGCCGAGGCTCACCGCCCCCCCCCTCCGTGTCCCCCCACAGCTCCCCGCCATGTAGCCCCCCCCGCCGGCTCCCCAGCATGGCGCCGGGGCCCTTCCCGGAGGACGCGGTTCTCGCCCTCCATTACAACTACACCGGGAAGCTGCACGCCGGGCGCTACCGGGGGGGGCCTTCGCCCCGAGACCCTCCTCTTCCTCCTGGTCTGCGGTTTCATCGTGGTGGAGAACCTGGTGGTGCTGGTGACCATCTGGAGGACCAAGAAGCTCCACTCGCCCATGTTCTACCTGCTCGGCAACCTCACCCTCTCCGACCTGTTGGCCGGCGTCGCCTACACGGCCAACATCGTCCTCTCCGGCGCCAACACCTTCCGGTTGACGCCGGCGCTGTGGTTCTTGCGGGAAGGCGGCGTCTTCCTCACCTTGGCCGCCTCGGTCCTGAGCTTGCTGGCCATCGCGGTGGAGCGTCACCTCACCATGGCGAGGGTGCGGGTGACGCGGGGGGACAAGAGGGGCCGGATGTGGTCGCTGGTGGCGGCCAGCTGGGGGGTGTCGGTGGCGTTGGCGGCGTTGCCGGGCTTGGGCTGGAACTGCCTGGGCGACCTGCCGGCGTGCTCCACCGTCCTCCCCCTCTACTCCAAGCGGTACGTCTTCTTCTGCGTCGCCGTCTTCCTCGCCATCCTCCTCACCATCGTCGTCCTCTACGCCCGCCTCTACCGCGCCGTCCGGCGCTCGGCCAACCTCCGCCCCTCGCCCAAGTCGCCGGCCCTGCTGAAGACGGTGACGGTGGTGGTGGGGACCTTCATCGCCTGCTGGTCGCCCCTCTTCCTCCTCTTGCTGCTGGACGCCTGGTGCTGCCCGCGGGCGTGCGCGGTGCTCTACCACGCCGACTACTTCTTGGGTTTGGCCATGGCCAACTCCTTGCTCAACCCCCTCATCTACACCGGCACCAGCCGGGAGATGTGCCGGGCCGTCCTGCGCCTGCTGCGGGGCGGGGGGTGCTGCCGGCGTGGGGGGGGCACCGGGGACGGCAGCGGGGGACGCGGCGGCACGTTGGGGGTCCCCAGTTTGGGGGGGGGAGCGGGGAGCGGGAGCCCCTCGGGGAGGTCGTCGGCCAGGCGGAGGGGGGGGGACAGCAGTGGGGGGGGCGGGGGGACACTAGTGGGGGGGCGGGGTGGGACGGGGGCGATGGGAAGGCGGGGGGGGGCACAGGGGTGAGGTGGGGGGGGGTGCAGGGTCCCGGCATCGTCATGTGTCGTCCCCCCCCGCTGTGTCACCGCGAGGACGCTGCGTGGTGGCGTGTGTGTCATGCGTGTGTGTGTGTGTGTGTGTCCTGGCGCTGGGGGGGGCTGGGGGTCCCTGTCCCCCTGTCCCCCCTGTGTCGTCCCCCCCCCCCCGTTTTTGTAATGAGTTTTTAATAAAAGGTCTTTTTTGGAGAGACACCACCCCCCCCCCCCGCCTTGCTCGGCCCCCCCCGGACTGGGACAGTGCGGGGACATCGGGAGGGGGACATGGAGAGGGGGGGACACCCACGGGGGACACTGGGAAGGGGCACTGGGAGGGGACACACACCCACGGAGGACACTGGGAGGGATACCGGGAGGGGGACACACAGCCACGGGTGACACCAGGAGGGGGGGGACACACTCACGGGTCACACTGGGAAGGGGCACTGGGAGGGGGGGGACGCCCACGGGTGGCACTGGGAGGGGGCGCTGGGGGGACACAGACCCACGGGGGACACTGGGAGGTGGGGGAAAACCACAGGGGACACTGGGAAGGGACACTGGGAAGGGGGGGACACACCCATGGGGAATACTGGGAAGGGGCACTGGGGGGGGGGACGTGCCCACGGGGGACGCTGGGGGGGGGGACACCCATGGGCGACATTGGGAGGGGACACTGGGAAGGGGGGGACACCCATGGAGGACACTGGGAGGGGGGGACACACTCACGGGTGACACTGGGAAGGGGCAGTGGGAGGGGGTGACAGCCAGGGGTTAAACTGGGAGGGGGCACTGGGGGGGGGGGGGGCACACCCACGGGTGACACTGGGAGGGGACACACACTCGCAGGGGACACTGGGAGGGATACTGGGGGGGGGGGCCACCCGTGGAGGGTACTGGGAGGGGACACACACCCACGGGGGACACTGTGGGGGGGGGA